>JAXCGZ010023225.1:12500-52500 GCA_037179515.1 Halocaridina rubra
CTTTGGATAGCATTATTTCTACACCATTCCTCCCTTCCTCATTTGCTCCACTATAGAACAATTTGCAACCCTCACCCAGTTCCCTCGCCTTATTTCCTTTCCATCTGGTCTCCTGCACACACAGCACTATTCTCCTCCTCTCCATCAGGTTCACAAATTCGCCCTTTCCCAGTCATCGTCCCCACATTAAGAGTGCCCACCCGAAGCACCTCATCTGACACTCTCCCTCGAGCTTGCCTCTTTAAGCCAGCCTGCCCATGACTGGCTAGCCCTTGCTGTCTTTGCGGAGGGGTCAGGCGAAGCCCCAACGCGTTGCCTAAGGGGAACGCCATAGTATGGTGACTATTCTCGTTATCTGTACAGGCCATATTTTGGTTTTGGAAATTTTTTTATGGCCGGATGCCCTTCCTGCCGCCAACCCTTCCCATTTACCCGGGCTTGGGACCGGCACCAATTTGAGGCTGGCTTGCCCCCCTCAGTGGCTGGATGTTATATATATATATATATATATATATATATATATATATATATATATATATATATATATATATATATATATATATATATATATATATATATAATTATGACGCCAGGACAGGCCAAAAATGATAAAATAAAACGGCCTTTATCAGGCTGTAAAGAGAAACAGAGATGGAGAGTGTAATGACCTGTCAGATGTGAAGGGATTATAAAAGATGTGTAATGAATATCCAGCTCTCTTCTGGGTTTACTATACTTCTGCATTACTTTCATGATGTCTATTCTAAAATTTCTCCTTAGATCTTATTATTATTATTATTATTATTATTATTATTATTATTATTATTATTATTATTATTATTATTGGCAACAATTATTTTCATTTGATGATGATTGGGGAGATGATGATTATTATTATTATTATTATTATTATTATTATTATTATTATTATTATTATTATTATTATTATTACAAATTCGTAATTAAACCATTATTTTTACTATAAATAATGTAGTTTTGGTTGAATGAACAAGAGTTACTTAAAGATCTCTCTCTCTCTCTCTCTCTCTCTCTCTCTCTCTCTCTCTCTCTCTCTCTCCAACATTCTATTCTACCCAACCCCCCACACTCTCTTTGTCCCAGCCAACTAGGGAGGGGCACTTTACACAGTTATTAAAAGTAAATAAACCAACAGATGTACAAACAATGTGATGATAATAATCTCCACAATCATCATCAAAGGAAAATTATTGTTGCCAATAATAATAATAATAATAATAATAATAATAATAATAATAATAATAATAATAATAATAATAATAATAATATCTAAGCAGAATTATGGGAATAGACATCATGAAAGTAATGCAGAGGTATATTAAAACCCAGCAGAGAGCTGGATATTCATTACACATCTTTTATAATCCCTTCACATCTGACAGGTCATTACACTCTCCATCTCTGTTTCTCTTTACAACCTGATAAAGTCTGTTTTATTTTATCATTTTTTGACCCATCCTGGTGTCATAGTATATATATATTTTTTTTTTCAAAAAAATCCGCGATACGGTGAAAATGCGAACCAAGAAACACGATACAGCAGGGGATCACTGTATATATATATGCCACAATGTACGAAACAACTTTGGTAAGAAAGCATTTTTTATGCCTACGTCAACACCAAATATTCTTGGATATTTATTACACATCTTTTTTACCCCATTACATATGACAAGTCACAACATTACTCATCTCATTTCCTTTATACGTAATGTTTTTCGTGCCTAGGGCCGATGAGGGTAGATTTTTATTTTTTTTTCCTGGTTTGACAATCATAAAAAATAAAACTGCATCTTCATTATACCAGTCCTTGTTGACCAGTGTGTTTAGCTCTCAATTTATGGATATTCCTTGAAATCATGTTATAGAAAGTAGACACAATATTAGATTAGATCAGGTTAGGTTCCTTTTACTCCAGCAGTGAACTCCGCTCCTCCCCCCAACACCTCTCTTGCAGCCAGTGTACCAAGATATAATTGCAGCCTTCAAGCACCACTACCTTAGGTATACTGTAGCCACAATGAAGGTGGATGAGGGCATTACACTCTGTGACTTTTCTAGAGAATACAACATCTACAAGGCTGTGATGAATATAGATGGAACTTAAGACTGAAATATCATACATTTTGTATGAATAGAATTTGGAAGAAGCTGTGCCCTCATGTTTCTTATAATGTCGAAGGCTATTACGAGATGGTTTGTGAACAAAGCCTCAGTGATGTTGGACGGTGAGGTGCAAAGTAGTTGTTCCTGTTTTACGTCACGGACTCCCTTTTCTACCATGGGCTAGGACAGTTGCCTTCTTGCGAAGGACTTGCTTTGGCAGATGTAATCGTTACCCTGAGTGCATGCCCTTGCTAACCTCAGACCATGACGGGGCGCGAACCCTCGACCTGCCGCCTCAGAGTCACGGACGCTACCGCTTGAGGCTTTGTTCACAAACCATCTCGTAATTTTGTCTCATTTTTGAGACAGACAAGCAACCCCAGACAAACGAGTAGTTAATTTAACTTTATGAACACAATCCTCAAGAGAAGGAGAAGGAAGTAGAATCAAAACCAAGATGCTTTACATCAACAATACATGACAGGTCTTTGCGCACTTTTAGAAAGGGCTTGCACTTTCAAGGAGATGGATCTCAATTCTCAACACTGCAGTAATTTAGGGGGGGCAGTTTTTTATGATATTCTCCCTTACAGACTGGTCTCAGATGAAAAAAAAGAGCAAAACCATTTAGGGTACTCTCAACAGATACTTGCAGTACTTTGATAGTCAATACGAAGAACTTAAATCATGATTGTCAACGCAGCTGTACATATCTTTTCCTCCAGGAGCACTTAGACGTCGCCCATCATATAATTTTTGGAGATTTTTTTACATTAGCTTACATTAAAATGTATTCATATTATATACAGTATCTATATAAAATAGACATTATTTTGTACTATCAAGTAATGTTTATCATGTTATCAAAACTGTAAGTTGTTTATGCATGTTTATACAAGTTCTAGGTAATTTTTTCTCCCTCTAATCCTTAATTTGACCGTGCCATGTTTATTGAGTTGTTTATATGGGTATATATGGGGTCTAGGTCGTTTTTAAAGAGTATTTTCAATATAATAGATGGAGCACCATCAATAGCATACACAATTATACTAATGAGTGGAATATTGTTTTCCCTGATATAAATGATAACTTCAATGAAAACTATTTCATCCTTAGTGCCTTTTTAAAGACTCCAGAAAATAGCATTTTCTCTCTGAATCCATTATCATATAAAAATCTGACATAGGCGAATACTATGGCCTCATTATCTCTCACAGTAGATTCAAGTTGAAGAGCAAACATCTTTAATAGCAAATTGGCTATTAGTTGCTTTTCTCTATCTTTAGCCATTTCATCAATGTGTCACAACAATGATGAGTTGCTTAGAGAGAAGGAATTAGTAATATCAAATGCATTTCGTTTCATAACTTATAAAATTATAACACATACTTCTGGCAAAATTACTATTTCACAAAAATAATGAGGTTTTCCAGCCTTTGCTATTGTCTTGCAGATTTCATAAAATGCCAGTAAACAATTCTTTTTTTCTTATTCGGTTACTGAATACCTTTCTCAGCGTTTTTCATGCTTGAAAATCACCCTGGAGTTTTCTAAAGTATTCAACTGGTTGGCTTTTCTTGTCTTGGTGCTTGATCTGCAAGTGGATTTTAAACCTACAAGGTTTCATGCTATCATATCAAAGTATTTCCAAACTTATGAGACACTGGTTTCGTTACATTAATAATAATAATAATAATAATAATAATAATAATAATAATAATAATAATAATAATAATAATAATAATAATAAACCTTTATTTCCATTTCAATACAATGGGTATTCGTCAGCCAGGGCAAGCCCCAACCCCCCACTGTGGTGTCCAACCACAGCAGTTCCTGCCAGTAAACAGCTTAAACTCTCGGTCTTGGACGGGAACCGATCTTTCGCCCTCGTGAATGCGAAGCCAGCGCGTTACCACTGTTGGTACAGTGAACCCTCACTATATCGCGGTTCACCTTTCACGAATTTAGTGCATCGTGGTTTTTTATGGCAAGCTTCTTTTTTTCTGGGGATATGCGAGAATCCACAATATGTGGAAAGATTAAAATTATCAGTATTTTCATTATTTTATTATATTTTTTTTTCATTATTTTATTGATAAAAAAAAAAGTATTTCCCTGCCTAAGAATAATAAAACAGTAAAAAATAGTAAAAAACATAAATTTAAACATGCGACTCTGCACCATACAAAGTACGATACCGGTATTGGCGTTTCGGAAAACGCAAAGAGTCGCACCTATGTGAGCTAGTATATTAAAATTTCCAGTATTTTCATTATTTTATTGATAAAAAAAAGTATTTCCTAGACTAAGAATAATAAAACAGTAAAAAATAGTAAAAAACAAAAATTTAAATATGTAACTCACAGTATTGCACCATGTAAAATACGATACTGGTATCGGCGTTTCGGAAAACGAAAAGGGTCTCACCTGCGTGAGCTAGTACATATTAAAATTTCCAGTATTTACATTATTTTATTGATAAAAAAAAGTATATCCTAGCCTAAGAATAATAAAACAGTAAAAAATAGTAAAAGAACATAAATTTAAACATGTAACTTACAGTACTGTGCCATGTAAAATACTGTACGATAACGTACACTGTATTGGCATCTTGGAAAATGCACAGTGTCGCACTTCCAGAGATAGTACGTGGGATGCTATTGGCTGATGAGTGGGAGACGACGAAACACAGAATTGTTTGTTTGTATGCTCTGTATCATGGGGTCTGATTAACTTTTTGATTGAAGCTTGGTTCTCCCACCATCTTCCTTTGTCTCGCATCACCCGTTTAGTCTACTCACGTGTGTGCCATTCGCGATGTGCTTCTTAATACATTATGCTTGTGTTTTTTGTGAAACTATTGTATTTCAACCTCTGCAATGCCTCCCAAGCATCTTTCATCTTCTATGGCTTCTGGTAGTAAGCCTAAGCGGCAAAGGAAGATGTTGACCATAACAGAAAAGGTAAAACTGTTAGATATGCTGAAGGAAGGAAGAAGGTTCGCAGATGTCGGCCGCCATTTCGGCATCAACGTATCTACTGTTCGATACTTCAAAAAGGACGAGGCAAATATCAGGAAAACAGCGACTATTTCTTTTACTAAAACAGCGAAGAGGGTTGTAGCACCCCGCAATAAGATAATAGTGCGGATGGAATCTGCGTTGGCCCTTTGGATTGCTGATTGTGGGAAGAACATCAGCTTAGACACCAATATCATACAAACAAAGGCAAAGAAGCAGTACGAGACATTCGCTGCAAACGAACCCGACGACGACAGTGGCGACCGTGAGAAGGAGGAGAGAGAAGAAGATATCGATGACCCACAACCCGGACCCTCCAGCAATTCTCCACCGAGGACACGATCGTTCGTTGCAAGCAAGGGATGGTTCACCAAATTTCAAAAACGCTATGGCCTAAAGAGCGTTTCGGTGCATGGCGAAGCTGCCTCTGCAGATACAGCTGAAGTTGAAGAATATGTAAAAAACGACTTCAAGAAAACTATCGAGGAAGGCGAATATGCTCCTGAGCAAGTCTTTAACATGGATGAGACTGGGTTATTTTGGAAGAGAATGCCATATCGCACTTTTCTCTTCAAGGAAGAAGCTAAAGCTCTGGGATTTAAAGTACACAAAGACCGCGTTACCCTTGTCATGTGTGGGAATGCTGCGGGCTTCATGTTAAAGCCCGGGCTTATCTACAAGTCTAAGAACCATAGGGCTTTAAAGAACAAAAACAAGAATCTGCTGCCAGTGTATTGGATGCATAACCCTAAGGCCTGGATCACGAAAAGCCTCACATCGGACTGGTTTCACCAACGCTTTATCCCTCAGGTCAAAGTTTATTTTGCGGAGAAGGGCATTGAAATTAAAGTCCTTCTTTTCATGGATAATGCTGGTGGCCACGCAACTGATCTCCAATATGACGGTGTTCAAGTAGAGCTTTAAAGATATGACTAACGAAGACGTCAATGAACTGATCGACTGAAACTCGCAGCCTTTGACTGATGAAGACTTGAAGGAAATGACAAAATCAGCGAGCGAAGAAGAGGAAGAAGAACAACCAGAGGAAACGCACAAAGAAGTCAAAGAACCTGGCCTTACACTCGAACGTCTGGCAGCCATGAATAAACATGCGAAAGAACTCCAACAACTGTCGCAGAAGCATGATGATAATATGGTTCGTTCGGTGACCTTCTACAATATTATCGATGATGCCATGACTCCTTACAAGACCATCTTCGCACAAAAGAAGAAACAGCGACAGTAACTCCCCATTACCATGTCTTTCTCTCCCAAAAAGCAGCCATAAAGCTGTCATTGGCTGTGGAGTATGTACACGTCATCATCACCTCATTCACTGTAAGCTTACCTATCACGTTCATATAAATTTACGCTTGCATGCTGTTATTAATAAAGTAAAGGGTGGTTTGTTAACAGTGCAGGGAGGGTTTATACAGTAAAGGTAAAAATAAATGTAAAATACCTATGTATATATTGTGCTCCTACTTCGCGGATTTTCACCTATCGCGGCTGGTCTCGGAACTAAACCCTCACGATAAACGAGGGATTATGGTAATTCTTTTTCACTGGAGAAGCCATTATCAATCTGTAGGAAGAAAGAGAGAAAATGTTATGTTTAAAAATATAATATATTGTTAAAATCATTGTAATTGGTTAACAAAGAAACAAATAATAAAGACTCAATATTTGCTTCATACAGGGCTACCTTAACTAAAATAAACTGCTAATAGTACATAAGTATGTATGACCTGAGATTGTAGGGTTGTCACGAACATGGAAGAAGTTAATACCCCTAATGCTTCCTTTTCTATTGCCTCAAGTTAAACCTCATATTTTGTCAGAAAGGCATTAATGTCTCTGAACTTTGTCGATGAATTTCCGAGTTCCTCACGTTTTGTCAAAGTATTAATCTCTCTGACGTATGTCGGTGATGGTCAGAGAGAGAGAGATTGAGTGAAAGACAGTAGACTTCAGTCATAGAAAACTTACCACAAACGAGAAGATTATTCTAAATTATTTGTAAAACTGACCATCTTTAATCTCAGTGGCTGTTTGAAAAAATAAAAATTTTAAAAAAAGATTGGCTATATGAGGGTGGCAGAAAGTTAAAGGGAACAAAGAAATTTTAATTACCAATAGAAAAAGGAAGAGAGGGCGTGGCTCTGTTGGCAAGTGAAGAGAAAAATAAGTGTTTGGTGGAGAGGAACTATCATATCGAATAATAGTGGCTAAAATGAGACTGGGATGCGAGGCTTGGGCATTTGTGAGTTCATATGGCCCTGGTAGTGAAAGAAGTGAGGAAGAAAGAGAAGAATTTTGGATGAAATTGAATAAGTGAGTAGGAGACTTGGGAATGGATGTGAATGTTGTGTTAATGGGATATTTGAATGCTGGAGTGGGGAAATAGCCAGTGGATGGTGTAATTGGGAAGTATGGAGTATCCGGTAGGTATGAGAGTGGAGCGAAAATGAGAGAAATATGCATCGAGAGAGAGAGATGTTGAATACTAACACATTAGGTCCTCGTATAATGTTGTTCCGACATTTAATAAATAATTATTAAATTGTTAATAAATTAATTTTTGACCTACCTTGCTGGTGCAGTATTTTTTTAGGAGCTAAATTTTACAAGAACTATCAGGAGCAAAATTTTCAACTGAACAAGTACTAAACAAAATATAGATACCTTAATGTTTTGAAGACAGCAGTAAATGAAGTAACAATGATAGAGAAATTAAAGTTTCTTAATACATTGCCAGCATTTCCTCCAGGCCTTTTCCTCTCCCAGAGTAGAAGTATTAAGCTTCATGAATTGAATCTTCAAGAATTTATCACTGCAGACACAGATGTAGATGACTTAGAGAAGGAGTACATTAAAGATCAGGCTGTGTGACTGGAGTCTGTGCTATAATTATGATATTAAACATTCAGTTTGTGTGAATTCATTTTTAAAAGTCTGTCAAAATTAGTGTTATGTTTACCTTTATCAAATGCATTTGTTGAAGGAGTTTTCGGTCAGGCTGCCTTAATTGAGACGGATTAAGAAATAAAATAGGAAATAAGCTCTAGGGAGAAAATTTTGCTTATAAGGTCACATGTTGAATAATGCCTATTGCAAAGATTTTCTCGTTCCAAGAGATTCTGAGAAATTTCAATATTATTATGTATGAATATGAGAGTCAACATGAAGAAGAGTGGGATAACAATGCATTTGTTGAAGGAGTTTTCGGTCAGGCTGCCTTAATTAAGACGGATTAAGAAATAAAATAGAAATAAGCTTTAGAGAGAAAATCTTGCTTATAAGGTCACATGTTGAATAATGCCTGTTGCAAAGATTTTCTCATTCCAAGTGATTCTGGGAAACTTCAATATTATTATGTACGAATATGAGAGTCAACATGAAGAAGAGTGGAATAACAATAAAGCTGAAAAAGCTGAAGCTTGCTCTCTCTATATATATATACATATATATATATATATATATATATATATATATATATATATATATATATATATATATATATATATATATATATATATATATATATATATATATATATATATATATATATATATATATATATATATATATATATATATATATATATATATATATATATATATATATATATATATATATATATATATATATATATATATATATATATATATATATATATATATATATATATATATATATATATATATATATATATATATATATATATATATATATATATATATATATATATATATATATATATATATATATATATATATATATATATATATATATATATATATATATATATATATATATATATATATATATATATATATATATATATATATATATATATATATATATATATATATATATATATATATATATATATATATATATATATATATATATATATATATATATATATATATATATATATATATATATATATATATATATATATATATATATATATATATATATATATATATATATATATATATATATATATATATACCGTATATTTCGGTGTATAAGTCGGCCTACAGATAAGTCGACCCAAAAATGAGAGTAATTTTTTATGAGTTTTGCTAATATCTGAGGTATAGGTCGACCTCTAAAATACAGAACTCGCCTACCGTAAATTATCGGCTAGCCTAAGCAGCAGTGTAAAAGTTGAAATACGAAACTCGCCTAAGTTATAGGCTAGCCTAAGCAGCAGTGTAAAAGTTACCATATATAAAACACCGGGCATTAATTAAAGACTACCGGTATGTTATTACAAACGTTGTTCTACTTACAATATGAAATAATATATAAGGTAGTATTAATATAAATCTCTATAAAAATGACGAAATAGATTCATTTCTCCGCACGATCGTAACGTAAACAAAAGAGAAATAAAGATCTGATGTTATCCTAGATGTTGTTATTTAACATTTCTGTGGTCAAAAAAGGGTTGGTGTGAACGCACTTATACCGTAAATTGTTTTGTTTCGTCAGCGATCAGCTGATCGGAAATTTCAAAATGGCTGCATGATGTTTACATTGTTATGGTCTTTTTCCTTTGATTAATAGCATTTTGTGGAATTTTAAGGTAATGGTAGCTCTATTACATTATTAGTGTCGAATCAGAATGTGAATTGATTAAAATACAAGTATTTACATTAGTAGCTACATGTATTTACATCGATAGTTACCGCACCGAGGCTGTCGTCGGTATTAGCCTAAGGTTAGGCCTGATTTCCTGCACCAATATGTCACAAGATTTCAAGGTTTGCTTTTTGTGATTGTTATATAAGTCGACTCTCAATTTTGGGCTGATTTTTGGGGGCTAAAACATCGACTTATACACCGAAATATACGGTATATATATATATATATATATATATATATATATATATATATATAATATATATATATATAAAATGCCATCCACCAGATTCAGCAAGGTAGCCTCTACTATAAATTGCTTATTATTTAACTATTGTGGTGGACCTGGTATGGCAGCATCTTCAATGTAAGTACACCTTGCAAAGCTGCAAATCATAAGGATGTTGAGAAACAGATGCAACACACCAAAAGAGGCCAAACTGCCACAACCAACCCCTGCCCCTAACATGCCACAAGAACCTGGGAAAGCCTCCATTTCCAAGCGAATGCCTAGGTTCTCATAAGAGCACATACAATAACAATTATTTCTACACCAAGAAATGCTTCTTTGATGTAAATACACATTGCAGAGCTGCAAATCAGAAGAGGATGTTGAGAAACAGAAGCAGAGCAGCAAAAGAGGCCTAACTGCCACAACCAACCCCTGCCCCTAACGGGCCACAAGAACCTGGGAAAGGCTTCCATTTCCAGGCAAATACCTCGGCTCTCATAAGAACACATACATCAATTTTTTCTACACCAAGAAATGCCTCTTTGACAATCACTTTTTGAAGATTCTTTCCAGACAGAGACAATGAAAGGAATCTAGGAAACTCATTATGGAAGACTGTACCACACGCAACCACATACTCCACTAAAACAACACACTGATAGCCTTGTGGGAAAGCCCAGGATTGGCAGTGGTCTTTCTTAAAGACTTGGGGCCGTTTGCCTAGGTAGCTTTGGGAACAACAATTACTAGTCATAACAACACTACTTAAATAGTTCATTTTATATGGAAACTTGCTGACGAGAGAGAGAGAGAGAGAGAGAGAGAGAGAGAGAGAGAGAGAGAGAGAGAGAGAGAGAGAGAGAGAGAGAGAGAGAGAGAGAGAGAGAGAGAGAGAGAGAGAGAGAGAGAGAGAGAGAGAGAGAGAGAGAGAGAGAGAGATATATACATGAAGAGATTTAAAAATAAAGAAACATAGTGTCAATCAGTTAATAAGTGTATACTGGGTACTAAAGACCCTAGTTAGATTTGGACATTACCAGGGTATATTTTTACTAATGAAGAGGAGAGTAATTTGAAATTCCAAATATCTTAATGATTTATTGAATATGAGAAACAAATTGGGAAAATCTTTGAAAAACTCATATGCATTAACTATTTTCAGGCTTCCATTAATATCTATTACTTTTTTAATATTTTTAATATTCATCCATTCCAAAAAGACTTATGGTACGGAACCAATCAACAGCAATTGCAGAAAAGGCATTATCAGTTGTTTCAAATGATCTTTCCCTTATATACAATACTTACAATGATACAAATACAAGCAGAAATCCTTATAGAATAAAAAGCGTTGCATTGACGATAATATACAGTATTGGCATACAAGAGCCTCACATAATATTACAAAAATCTGATCTACCTATTGTTTTTAATGAGTAATGGACGACATACTGTATGGTGACACAAGAGACGAAAAGGTGTGGGGGTGAGGCCACCAAGATGGATCAATCATATACGTAAAGTGATAACATAACTTTTGGTTGTTTCTTCAAGTTTAGCATCTAGACCTTGTATGGTTGTAAAGTTGACCTTTCAATTTCTAAACATAACAAACAAAATATTACGCAAATGGTGGAGTTCAAAAAATAACAACCGAAGAATCATTTATTATTTTGAAGTTGATAATTCACCCTTGCAGGTTAGTAATGGGTGCAAGTCTGTATAATAATATATAAGAGTAACTTATCCATATTTTCTCAACCTTATATTCATTACCAGTATTTCATGAATATGCAACAAAAACATGCATGGTGATGAAATCAGGCTAACAAAGTAAGGTAAGATGCCAAATTTCATTTTCACCTTCCCCAAGCGCCATCACCCCACACTTGGCACTTGAAACAAAGCTCAGTGCCTTTGAGAGCATCTGAGTCCTTGAGTGATAGGCTGCGTTTACTCAAAACCAGTCGTGATTACTTGTGACTTTCATTTCCTTTCAAAGTCATGCTATATTCTGCTGTCGCTCACAGGGTTGCCACAGCAGGATTGACATTGAATAACACTTGTTCGAATACTCTCTTCCTATAACTTAATTCTACTTGACTCGTCTATCATTAACACATCCTCAAGTTCAAAAACTTGTCAATCCGAGCTTATCTGAACAAAGTCTACACAGCAGGAATTTGTGTGTATATAAATTGAAACACTAACATACTCAATACAAAAATACATAGATTGTTGGACAGTTGGGGAGTGACATTAATACTGTTACCTTATGCTCCAGGCAGATCAGGAATGCAGTTTCTTCAAAAAGAAAATATAGTTCAGTATACAGTATTTTTGAATAGGTTATTTATAAAAAAAAAAAAAATTATTATTAAAGGAAAACAATTATAATGGAAAGCTGTATACTGTAATGGCAACAGAAGATCAAATTTTGACAATAATAATTATTATTATTATTATAAAAATAATTCCTTGCATGATGTAATTTCTATTATAAAAAAAATAAATAATAATAAATAAAGACAACAATAAAACCAGCCAAGCAAAAATGTACCATAACTTCAAGCTTGACCTTGTTCTACACAAGCGGAAGAAAAAATAAGAAGTGCTAAAAGCAAATCAGAATAATATTTTGAGCTGCAAAACATACTAATGTACAGATACAGAGTATGTGTCACTTTACATAATACATTATGAACTGGGATGTAATAACAGTGACATAACAATCATTGAAGTTTTTCTCTTTACTTAAGCAGAATTTCCAATTTCATAAAATAACATGACTGTCACGTGTTTAGTACAGAACTGTCACCACAGTAAGTCAGGGATACCTGCATCTTCACTCCACATAATAAATTTGAATGCAAGGCCTCCAGTGAACGATACCAGTGATGATCATTCAAACACTCAACACGTATAATTTGCAAAAGTGCTGCCACTCAAACAACATTTGATGAAGTCTTTGGTAAATTCATGTTTACACAAATTAATGATACTAACATACAAGATTTGTACACATTTCTCTATACTAAGTAATCTCTTTATTTTGTTTGCCAAAGCTGGTGACATATTTTCCTATCCGACATTTAATTTCTGGCTCAACACGTAGTGTCCATCACATTATGTATTAGGGCAATGAACTGTTCCCTCTAATATGCAGCACATTCCACATAATTAAGTGTAACATTAGAGCCAGTCTCTTATCACATGTTTTCTGCTTTGATGATTTAAAATATCAGGTTTATTATAACTCCCACTCACATTGTATAATGATCTGAAAATAACGAGTATAAGATTTTCGTCAACCTTGGCTGCTTCATTCACAAATTTTACAGATTAGTGTCAAACAGTAAAAGATATAATTATAGGGCTACTTTCTTCACTGTACTAAGACAAAAAATGTCTAATATAGTGCACTGCTTAACTCTTCTAGTAAGAATGCACTTGGGTCTTATGGACTGTCATCAGTGACTTCTCTGATATTAATAAATTCCCATACTTAAAAACTCTCTATGACTCCCCACTATCTCAAGAATATACAGATGAACAGGAAGGTTTAGCGAATGCTGAATCATACGATGCCAAAGAGACCGTACAACCTCTCCTGTCTAGTACAAGCATGGTCAAGAGGGGTAACTGTTCACACCAGTTTTGATATGACAAGAAATGGAATTCTGCAGATCCAGAAGTCTAAGGTCATAAGGATTTGAGGGGTTCAGAAGTTTAGTACTGAAAATTAGAGTATACCATTAGTGAGGTACTGGAAACCATCATACAATCGAGTGGTAATGGAGTTGATGGCATTATAGACAAGTTGGTCTAGATGGGCCTGAATTTGTTCATCAGTCATGTTAACGTGGAAGCGGCTCTTCAATGCCGGTACAACTGATGCCCCAGCGCGGAAGCAAGCCAATTTGGAACCTGTAAAATCAAAGTGCTTATTAAAATTCTATATCAACAGAATTAACTACGTATCATTTCATATCAGGATAACTAGGAGAGCATTTTCAGCAATTGAGAATTGGCTGATATCTTCATTCCTTCCATTTTGGTTGAGACAACATTCCAAACTGGCTCTTTGCCAAACAGATACTTTATTGGTTTCTCTATTGTTTTTTCTTTTTTTTATATTACACCATTCAACTTGGGCTGCTTAACTCACGATATGTCTGACACACCTTCACATCTGTTCACATCATTACTATTACTATTAATAATAATACTGTAACCTTTCCACATGACCACCCATTAATATACCATTTTGCTGTGGCATCCACAATCAAATTCACTCCTTATAACATATTTTCATTTTATACACTATTAGATCCTTTTAGGATATCTCCTTAAGGATAATCGTCATCCTACATGAAATACCACCATACACCTTATCTGGCATGAATGTAAAATTAAATTACCTAGACTATCAACAATATGATTTATAACAATTCCACCGTGAGCAGATTACAGAAAGCTTAAAAGCATAATCCTTCCATATAGACGCAACTTAATTTGTTTGGTGCAAATACATCAGAAAAACAAGTCTATCGTCTTTCCTTGCCATAACATATTCACCATAAGACCTTCCCCTTGCAATAAGAAAAAAAAATTTCAATGATAATCTAGTGTTCAATCTTCTTTTTCTAAACACACCTTAAACAGCCTATACAACCAATCTATAACACAACCTCTCAAAACTTCTTTGAAAATGGTTGATACCATTCTCCTACAAAGTAAAGCTGAGTACAGAAGCTCCCCTACTTATGAACAACCGTATTACGAACATTCACAGATATGAACAAAACCTAACCATTATCTACACATGCATTAATGTTTGTATTACTGTACTGTATTATTACATTATTACTGATGTATTAAAATTCAATAATGCTGTATTTTTCATGTTTTATGTAGTATTTAAGTGTCTTTAATTAGCATAAAAATGTAGAAGATTCTTCACTTTGTAAAAGATCATTAAATTTATAGCAAAAAGAGCAGAGCCATGAACTACTCAATTGTTGATCAGAAAGGGAGCAGAATTAGAGCCAATGACATCTACTGATAACGTGAGAAGGCAAGAAGCTAGCTACAAAATTCAATGGACTTGGAAGAGATTGCGTAAAGCTGAAAGACGGATATTTTTAAAATGAAGGCCTATGCCATACCCTATCTAAAGCTTATAATCAAGAACAAATACACAGGACTCTTGTAAAGTGTTTCGAAATAGGAACCCAATATGAGAAAGATAATAGTATGACATTGTAACCTTGCCAGTCATATTGGTCATCACAAAGTAAAAAATGATAAACACAAACCTGAAAAATTAAGACTGGTATTCTAAAATAAAAAAAAAAAATTTTTGAAGTAATTATAGTGCTTGAATATTGTGAAGTTCCTTCACATTTTATTCCCCAAAGAAAAACTGTCTAGACTATATAAACAACATATTCCTTTGTCCTAGAGCTTCAGCTTTTTATAACTTTTTGTAAGTTTATTACTAACCTGAACTCATGACCTCCACAAGAGAAATAATCTTTTCATTATGTTTCCTGGCTGCAAGGAGACCTTGTAGTAAGAGAATTTTGAAATAGGCAAACATATCCGAATTCTCTCCGCCCATGACTTCCACCAGTTCTTGGGTCAGTTTGAATGGTGATGACTCAAAGCCTAAATTGCGAGGAGATGATGAAAGCATAAATCCAAAGTCAATGTGAATGATATGCCCCTCGTTGTCTAGAAGAATATTTCCATTGTGCCTGAAAATATAAAATCTTGATATGATATTCTAACAAGGAAGCTTTATATTAAGTCATAAATATGATCACTCTATTCAGCAAAAAATAATTAGTATACTAGAAAACTAAATAATGTAGAGGCATGTGTTTATACATGACTTAGTTCAACATCAAGCAAGACACTATATCTTGGTGAATCAGTAGTGGCTAAAACTATAAGAAACAGCTTTCTCATCCTTATTTCTCTACCAGTTGCTTTGTAAAGGATAAAAAAGGACTGCCTACCTGTTATGAAGGGAATTTAACGATGGAATATTTCACCAGGCACATCTCTTAAATGCTTGCAACAGCATGCATCATGTATGAGGATACAATTTTTTCTCTCCTAATACATGTACGGTTATCTTTCTTAAGCATAACCCCCCCCCCCCTCCAAGATGAGCCTATCCCACTCAGCTCAGCAAGGTGACTGCAACTGTCGCAAAATAATTGAGGTAGTAGGGCTTAATAACACCCTGCTCATCTCAGCCTCCCTTGCCTATTCCACTGGTAACCAAAAATCATTAAAAGGAAGTGATTTTCTCCCCCCACCTTTCCACTTGAGTCAGTTCTTCTTACATGCATGTCTGATGTACTGTACAATGAAAATCAACAGCTTACCTGCCCTTCACTTGAATAATGTAGCAAACAAGGCAGCAGGCTGCACACAATTCCACAAACTTTCTATGAGCTGTCAGAAACCGGTGAATTCTTTTCCCCAAACTCTTGAATGAAATATTTTAACACAGACTTATTGCTGTTCTTATGTACTGTACCGAAAAAATCAGCAGCTTACCTGTCCTTCACTTGAATAATGTAGCAAACGAGGCAGTAGGCTGCACACGATTCCACAAACTTTCTCTGAGCTGTCAGAAACTCCTCTGAATTCTTTTCCCCAAACTCTTGAATGAAATACTCCAACATAGACATTTTGCTGTTCTTCTTAATTTGATGTAAGGAACAGGTGTTGACAATGGGCTCAATCATACCAGAATCATCAGATAACACCAGTATTCTGTAATGGAAAAAAATTCAATATAATAACTGTCAAGAGCTTATCTCGTATTTTCATAAAACTTTTCCCTGTTAACATTTCGACAATCAAACATGCTTATAAAAGAAATGTGACCCCATGTAAATGGGCTCTTAAGATTTTTCTTTACAAGAGGTATTTTTTCTGGCACATCAGTAGGATAGCTATAAAACAAGAAATATGGTGCAACAGACTAAAAGCAAATCGCCTTCACATCTTTTAAATCCAACTTGTTTGCTCAAACTATTGTTCACCAGTACAAAGGAAAAGCACTCAGAGGTTCCTATATTATGCAAATGTATGGATTCTTTAAAATTGTTCATGATTCATATCCTCTTAAACGATTACTTTTTCTGCACAAAAAGGAAAACTGCACAATACCGAAAAAGTTAAACTTACTTCTATTTCTTTATCACTTGTAAACGATCACTCAGTCAAATTTTGGCGAGCATTATATAATGAATAAGAACAGGCTACTGCCATTGCTAAATTCCTGCCTCATATTCTCTTTCTTTATTCTGCGGAACCTCTTAATCGGAGATTGTTCATAAATATGATGCTATATTCCACCCCTACCTTTCCTATAACTTATAGTTAGTTCTTACAGCAAGCAAGAAACATAAGGAGAGATTGATCTCTTTCTCCTACCCACCAAGAATTCTTCATTTTGTCACCTCCAACGAAACAAAGAGATTATCTGAGCAGATTACTTTCTCTCTCATCATCAGACATTGGTTTTTGCACACACAGGAATTACCAAAACAGGTCCTAATGTTTAAGGTTTTACAGAAATACCATCTTTGACTTAAACAGTTTTAATGAGGACTACTAAAGTGACCTGATCCTGAACATATAATCACTTGAATGTAAAGTAAATGAAAGTAGAGTATCTCTAGCGATGACTTCATATGTAGCTATATTTCTCAAGTTGCTACCATTGTTCTCAGTGATAATACTGAAACATTAATTCATTCATAGCACAGTTTCACTCCACACGTGTGAACTCTAATTTACAAGTAATAAGTTTGTACAAAGAAATATAGATGTAATAGCACTGAGAGATATATGACAGGAGGAAAAGAAGCTTTCTACCTCAATACCAGGGTACATTTAAAATCTTATGTTACAGTTCTGGCCATCCAAATAACTTAGCAAAATATGGATTATCGCTTCAGTGCAATATATTTATTTCTAAACTTACTTATACGGTCTCAGCCATAAGGAGACCTTTTCTTCTGCCCAAATTTTTTGGAACATGCATAGCAGCTGATATGCCAAGAGCTCTTGCCTCAAATCATCCCCACACTTCACAATTACAGAGAGTAATCTCCAAGATGCTAAATGACCATAGGGCGAAGTCTCACGAATGCGTTCAACCTGTGATCAAAGTAAAGAATATTATAAAATACTGTACAAAAAGAGTTAACTAAACTTTTATTTTTAATTGTGGTACATCTAATGGATATAGAAGGAAAAAATAAAGGGCTTACCACAGACTCTCACAAAACTTCATGGTCTTAAGTTTGTATGAACAGAGTTAGTTTTACGGCTATTACCGGCATTATATTAGTCCAAAATTGTCGGAAATATTTCATATATTAGTCCAAAACATGTGGAAAACGTACTTTAACACTTCAAAACATATAGAAAATGGCTCTAGAATAGTCTAACGTAGTTGTATACATTTTCTACGATAGTAAAAAAACGAATTTGATAATTCAAAGAGGTAAAGAAAATATGATCTATAATAATGCGAAATGAAAATGATTCACATACAGATGCAAATAGTTAAAACAATTACTCTCCAATAGTCTAAAACAGTTAAGAGACTATTCAACAAGAAAATTAAATAGTTAAAATATTTAAAATAGCTCAAAATAGTTGAAAAATTACTTTTGATACTTGGATAAATATTTGAAAATCTGTTCTCTAATAGTACAAAGTTGTTTGACTGTTCAATATAGATGAAAACTTCATAATAAAAAAATTTTAAAGGTATACTAAAACACACTCAAACAGATGAAAAATTACTCTGTAAATGCTCTTCATCTTTATACTTAATATGCTAATCTATGACAGTCCTTTAGTGTTGAAAAAGTACTCTAACATACTCCAACAATGTTGAATAATAATTTTAACGTAACGAACTGTAAAAGAATAGTTTTTCACAGCACAGTAAATAATTTACCTACAATACATCAGTAAACGGCATGAAATATGAAACTGTAAACAATAAACTAAGGAATTCAAAACCCTTCAGTAGCTCAGTGCATATAATAGCAGGCTCCCACCAACATCCTTCTGAGGTCAACTTCCCAAAGTGGCTCGTACAGCAATTCTTCACCAGAGTTGCTAAGAGCTGTAAATGTGATACTAGTTGCATATCTTGTCTTACAGCTCTTGCCAACTCAGCAGGTTCAGTAAGAAAGCCATAATGGACATAAGATTCACTCTGGAAATAGTATCTTCACAAGCATGGGCATTAGTTGAGGCAAATATGAGCATCCCACAGATATTAAAAAAAAATAATCCTAGATATACTTGTATACCTTATCCTCCCAAGGCTCCTTTAATGCAGCTGCTGAAGGGTCTTCAGGATCTCTCTTAAAGCCTGTCTTGGGTGCATTGACAGTTTCAGAGAGTCGTCTACGTATATCAGCAGCCCCTCTGGCACTCAATTCCCGAGAATCACATGAATCCAAAGACATCATGGATATAGTATCTCTATCTCGAGGTTTCTTAAGTTGACAATACTGTTGACTAATTTCATCATCTTCATGACTCCAACAATCAGATTCATCAACGTAGCCTGGAAACAAATAAAAAAACAGCATGTTTAACATTATTTTTTAAGTAGAAATAATATTTCCCTAGAGACTATGGAGCTGGTGAGAACTAACACAATAACATAGGTAACTACTAAAACCCCCATATACCATAGAATTTTTAATGACTGTGATGGAATTACGGTGTAAAAATGCAGCCCTAATACACCAAACGTGTCATTAAAGATGATGATAAAATGTAAAGGAATGGAAATCCCTGATACACATTATTACCACAAGACTCATAACCAGTGGTTCAAGTGGAATCAGACAGTTAAGTTGTCATGATCTGAAGAAGGTAGTGGGATGGCCATAATTATTAACAGAGCTTCTCAGGTACATGAATTTTGATCATACTTTGAACAGCAACAACACTACTTATGGAAGGAGGTATTGCCATCCTATTACTTCAGCAATTTACAAAAACTGTTTTTTTATCATCATGATGTCATAGCTTCCTGAGGCTACCAATACAACAGATGAAGCAGAGTACAATAGCTTCATATACTCTCTGCCCAAACTATATCCTCCACCATTACATATACTTGATAGCTAGCTCTTTTAACACGCAGGGCATAAGTGGGTGAAATTCTTTTTTTCTCATGACTACTTATAATGTGTGTCAAGCATTACATCACAGACAAAATGGCAATGAATATTATATATACAGTACTTGATAAGTAGGCAGACATCATATCAATTACTTCAGTTAACTTTTGCAAATATGAAACTATTCCAATTAGTACCCATTTTATTTAGCAGTAGAAGCACAAGACACACATAAGCATATCAGTTTTCTGGTTTGAATTCTAGGTGCAATTATTTACACCAATGACCAACTTTTTCCAATGATGGGCTAATTATACAGACTGTGCTGACTTGGGCTTAGAGAAAAAAAAATTCTATGTCTTTTTGTTCACATCCTCAACGTGGCTGAGATATATTCACTTTAATCAATATGGAATGAGGCAGATTCAAAGATAAAAGATATTAACAAAATTAACCTTTGGAGTAAAGTAAGGGCCAATGACTTATGATTGAATTTTATTTGGTATTACTTCCACCCTGACAGGTATGAGCATATATCTTTTCACCAGAAGAGAACTATGATGAATACAGTAGGTATTTTATCATAACTGGTAGGTGAAGGTTCTACTCTGTATATCAACAACCATACTGACAAAATACTGTACCTGAAGTTAAGTGAGGTGAGCTTAGAGATGACGGTATAGAAGACGTCGATCCAAGACCACTGGTTGTAGCTGTAGCTGTTGTAGTTGGTGTGGTGGTAAGATCTAGCTGAGAAGATGAAGTGGAAGCGGGAGAATCGGCCAAATTTTCTTCAGAGCGAGTATGGCGCAGACTGTGTGTGAGTTTGGCCTGCACGGGTGCTGTGTCAACATTGTCCACCTCCAGCACTTCCACATAGATAATATAAGGTGCCTGCAAGATCAATATTAATCCATAAATCAGTTTAAAAATACTAACATCTACATCAAGTGAGGAAATATTGTACTAAAAACTTACGTAAAGGAGCTTCACTCTGCACCTCCAAGTAAAATGTACATACAAAGACAACAGCAGCAATCTCTCTTGTAAAAGGGGTGCCTACGGCAAAACACACAATCAATTTACCTGAAGACCCACTCACTCCATCCTACACATACTAACACACTGGTATAAGGGGCTGCCACAATTTCCCCCAACCTCAACCACATTGATTAGGTCACACATAGTGTGAGAAGGGCCCACTCATTTGTATTGGGCCTCCAAGAACTTTATCAAGTTTACTTCCATTTCATCTAATGAAGCCCCCATGCATCCACCCGTCACAAGTCTGCATCATTGGCCAGGTGCAAGAATATCCTTTACACTCTCTCTTCCCTGCTCCACTGGCATACCATATGCATATAATTGTCATTCCACTCCATCTATTCACGTCATTTCTAGTCTTCCTCTCAGCCTTACTCACTTACTTCTGCTCTCCGACTCTCTTTGCAAGTCAGCCCTCATCCATTTTTTCCCAAACAAACTCATTCACATACTGGTCTAATTTACTAAACAGCTTTTTTCCAATTACCAATCTCCATCTCACCACTATACTTCTCATTCTAATAATTCTTGAAACTCCTATCACTGTATCTCATTAAAATTCAACTAGTTCCTTTCATCCTTTCTCACAATCCTAACCTATGATCCATACATGGCTGCAGGCACAATTACTTCATACATCCTTTTCTTTGCATTCACAAAATTCTCATCACATATGTCATCCCATGTGGACCCTTACTCACTTCCTTCCCTCTTTAACTCATCTCCACATCCACTCCTCCATTCACCACTTCACACAACCATAGTTAGTTAACTCTCCACTTCCTCAAACATATCACCATTCGCTCTCACATTTAACCTTCCATTATCAAGTAAACTGGTATATTTTCTAACTTTACTTCTACCCACACTGGCTTATAACTTCATGCATTCACACACCAGTAAGAGTCAGCCACTAACTGCTTTAGTTTCTCCTCAGAATAAGCTGCTAAAGCAGTATAATTCACAAATAACAGATCCATTTCAATAACCTTCCATTCTCACCCACTAAATCCTATCCTCTGCTGCATTTTTGCATTTACTTCCCTTACCACACCATCAATGCACATATTGAACCAATGGGTCCATTGTACCAGAGTTGTTAAAAGAGAGGGAACTAGAACATATGCTGATGTCATACAGATGTAGGAACGCCACTGCAACCATGAATCTCAATTTTATCCCCCTCCCAACTTCATATAATGTTGATGCAACCATACAATAACCTCAGACTATTTATCTTTATCACTTCCAAATCTCCCACACACACACAAACACACACATTCTAGTACTCATGGAAAGACTAAATCCTGTTTCCACTTGTTCAATACAGTTGTGACCCCCTCCACTACGTACTTCCATTAACCCAGTTTTACATATTGTGAAAGTCCATTAATGCCTAAAAACATCCCTAATTTTCAGCACACTCTCCTCCATCTTGAACCCACACTGCTTCCCCGATCCCACTGTCAGTTCCACTCCAAATTTTCTTGATCAACACTTACACATTCACCTCTCCAGTTATAATGAGCAAACTAATTCATAAAATATTTCTATTTTCATTTTATCTCCCTTCGCCTTACAGAGTGGGACTAAACATGTATTCCTCCAATCAAGTGAGACTTTCAATTCCCTAAAATATGAATTCAACATCATCATCCATTCCATTATTGTTTTCCAGCAAAAGACATGCATTCCACTTGACAACCCTCCTTTCTCGTAACAGCTCCATCAGTCTCCTCACCTATCACCGGAATTCTTTATGTAACTTCGATAGTTATAATTACTGCTTATCATTCTCTACATTCAATGACTATAATAATCTACCCATATTACTATCACCTTCCTCTCACTCCATTAGCAACTTCCATATGCTGGCTAGTACAGTGGTAACGCGCTGGCTTCGCATTCACGGGTCGAAAGATCGGTTCCCATCCAAGACCGAGAGTTTAAGCTGTTTACTGGCAGGAACTGCTGTGGCAGGGCACCACAGTGGGGGTCACTTTATTCCTTTCAAAATTCTCAGACAAGCATTTCCTCTCTGCAACCATGCATCATATGTACACTTTCCTGACAATGCCACATTCACCCCACTTCAATACTTTACCTTTTCTTTGCTTTTGAGCATTTGTTTCGTCCATTCACTACATCTGCACACATTAAAACTTCCTCCTTATGACATCTAAATTCTTTTTCTGCGCCTTCCTCCACATATTCTCTTTATTTACATACCACACATTCCTCAGACTTCTCAGGTATACATATTCTTTATTTTTCAATTCAGCACTCATTTTTTCGCTATTCTTCCTCCACCTTTCATCCACTCTCAATTTCCCTTTCAGCATTCCAGCATTTCCTCTTTCTCCCAACATCACATTTACATCCACAATTTTGTAGTACATCTCTGGTCACAACTACAAACTACATTGACTGGTTCTCTCAATTACTTAACCACCATCCATTCTGACCAAAGTATACATATACACAAATTTCTTTTTAAACTCAACAATTACTTACCCCTCTCAATATATATTTCTATTATTTTCTCTCCACTTCCATTCCTATTGGCACGCAATACTTTTCAAATATACCATCTATTGGATCACCAAATACTCAAGTATGCAAAGAGCCCATCAACACTGCAGTCTCATTCATACCAACTCTCTGTGCACACTCATTCAAGTCCTCCCAAACCTTTCTCTTTATTCCACTTCTCTTACTGCCAATATAACACGCATTCACAAACACTCACTTCTTACGTCCCAATCTCAATTTTAACCACAAAATACTTAATGACACTTCCATTCAACTTACACATTTCCTAATACACTAATAGGATCACTTCTTCTTTTCCTTTCTACTCAAGACATCCAATCTACCACACTCCCAAACCTATCCCCTTTCTTTCCTTCAATGCTAACACATCCAACAATTCTATAGCAAACTGACTACCAATCTCCTTCCTTATGTCACTCACTCCACAGTCTAGTGCAATCAGAAACCTAATTATTAAAGTTCTGGTTAGAGTTGTCCTCTCATATACTTTGACTCTTCACGGGAACCCAACACATAGGAGGTTTGCCTATTCCCTTACTTTACTCATATAGTCAAATATTCCAACTGGTAGTGGATAATAGAGGTCTTATTCTTGTCCACAGTCCAGGAAGAAAAAAGGAAGAAATGAAGAGCATGAGAAGTAATAATAACAATAATAATAAATAATAATAATAATAATAATATAATAATAATAATAATAATAATAATTAATAAATCAAAACACACGTTTAGTCTCAAAGGAAGCCACTATTATACCAGATACAACTCTTCTCAAAAAAATCACAGCTATATCCCTCTAATTCCATGTGATTCATCAAAACATTAAGTCATTCCAAAAATATCTAGTGAAAACACAAAGCAAGAAAGTCTTCTTATGAAAAATACTACTTTGCTTCTGTCACCCATTTCACAGAGCCCTCAGGATAAGGAAGGAGTTTTCCTCTTATCTAAAATGAGGTATATAAACTTTTACTATCTTGTTATTCATCAGACCATTTAATATGCAACTATACATCTTCCGCAATGCTTTTCAAGAAATTTAGACATTTTCAGAGCATTGAACATTACAGACACTTTCCATATACTTCCCTTCCCCAAACATTATGCAAATGAAGCCAGTCACATCACAATATAAGAAAACAAAACTACTCAACTTATGAGATTATAAACCTCATAATATTACACTGATGACAAATTAATTAATCAATATGAGATGAAACACGAAATCCAATTACATAACGAATAGAAAAAATGAGTCAGATTACATTATGAATGGCCAAAGTAATCCTTAAGAAAAACAGAAGCTCCCCTACAAACAATCAACCGCGTTACGAACTTTCATAGATAAGAACAAAAGCCAAACCATTATCTACCCATGTATTAATGTATGTATTACTGTACTACAGTTACTACCGTATTAAAATTCATTAATACTGTATACTTTATGTTTTATGTAGCAGCTAAGAGTCATCAGCCTATGTACTGTACAGAACTGCATATGTATGTACTGTACAGTTAATCCTTTTTTACCTAAAATCAACTAATAAACACTTCTATTTACGAACAGACTTCTGGAACCTAACTCGTTCGTAAGTTAGGAAGTGTCTGTACTGACAAACTAATTGCTAAACATAATGAAACGGAAACGTAATCAAATTACAATAAAAGAGGAAATGAGAGGTGAAAACTATATATATCCTGGTAAAATAATCTTTTTGCCACTCTGTGAAAATTAAATTTTCACCTTTTCAAAGTTCTTTAAACAAAATGACATTACAGCCACAAGTAGCTATTTAAATATGGGCTATTAATTATAACACCAAATATTAATTAACATAACTAAATTTAATATCTATGCCAAACCTAATATGACAGCAATTAAATTGTACAGTGGATTTCTCATCTACTACAACATTTAGAGAACCAGCCTCATCCTGCATGCATTAAGCAAAACTGGATATATCATCAATTTTTTTTTTCTACACATACAGGACTACTCTGTCCTGCTAGTCAACTTGAAGACCATATCTCGAATCTTTTTCTTTTTTTAATCTTGATACCAAAATTAATAGTTGTTCATTAGATGAGAAAATCTCATACAGCAAATGTTTTCCAATTTGCAATACAGATGGTTGAAGCTGTTGAGTTCACCACCAAAGTGATAAGTAATATATGATTCAGCTAACTACCTTATCCTTTGAATTAAGGACGACAGCAGCCTGAGGTGGGATGCGAACAACGTGGTGGGGCATTTCGGTGGCACACAGTGGCAAGTAGACACGCGCTGGCAGATTCAGATTCAAGACAGAAAGTTCGGCTAGCAAGCGGGACGTTTTGGCCTCTTTGGTAGGCTGCGCTCCTAAACGCTTTCCAGTACTAATCAGAGCACGAACAAACTCAAGTTCTGGAGAAAGTCTCGGTGCCTGCAGACATAAATGTATATTAGTAGAAATAAGTCTTGAGCACGAACAATGCAAGTTCTGGAGAGAGTCTTGGTGTCTGGAGATTTTTTTTCTTCTTATATACTGCCATCTATTACCCTGGGTCATAAAGTAGCCAGAACCAAGGAAATTAAAACTTACATACATCTCTCATAGTGTTACATTTATTTACTGTCCCTCAAACAAGATGTACAGTATATAGTGAACTAGATCATGATAATTCTGTTCCTATATCTTAAGCAAATAATTATAAACATATTTTTCTAAATGCGGTTATATTCTACTTATGCAAGCAAGGAGGCCACAAAGAGATTGTCATTCCTTGCTCCCTTATCCCTTTTAGGTGAATATTATACTGTACAAGGTATATCCTGATAAGAGTTCTCTCTTTCCTACCACGAGACATCCAAGTCTGCTCTTATAGCTCTCAAATTATATATTGGAGGATAGATGGTTACTTCTTCAAATTACAGTTTGGGTATAAACCCTCATTTCTAAGGTTTTCAAAAATTAAATCCAATATAATAATATGCAATGAAGTGCCACAAGTATTGCATATTGCATGATAAGGACAAAAAGATGGGGCAATGAACAACCATAAATAATGATTATGCTTAAATACAAATATTAAATCTTACTGTCGGAATGGCAATAATAATTGTTTATGCAATACCTATTTAAGAGTTTGTTCAAGTTTAGAATGTCACAGTCTTTCATGATTTATATAAAAAAAAAAAAAGCAAATGCTGTTTAACTGAGAGAAACTTCTATAGACTTTAATACCGGGTGAACTTTTTTATCCATGATGACCTATTACACCCTGAATGATGTATAAGACAACTAAAATGTATGCCAAGCCCTGCTATGCTTGTTTGTCACAGGAAGAAACTAAAGCAGATATCCTTGGAGAAGGGAGGAAATATTCTACCCTTTTATATTTCGTACTTGAGTGAGCCACCTACAACTGAAAGGTTCATGAATATATTGAAGAGATGCGCCTTCAGTTCTTTTTCAAGTTACGGTCCCTTGCTAGTTTTAGCAGGGTATGGCTAATCATTATCAAATGAAAAAAATCTTTACCCCACAATGGCACTCGACAGTTTTTCCTCTAAGAGTGTTGCATCTTGCTTCCTCAGAGTCAAAGCAGCAGCATCCATTGTCAAAGGCTCTACCGGAGGTCAAGTCCCCTAAGCAGCTTTTTATGCTTCCTGAAAAATATAAAAATCTCACATATTATAAGGGTCAGGACCCACCAAAATGGAGGATTGGATGTTCAAGATGTGAATTATAACAAGAATAATATATTAAGTCCACATATTGTACAATACTCCAATGAAGATATCAGTGACTTAACGAAAAAATAATTGAAAAGCTGTTTACAAATATTGAAAGTATATGTAAAAGAGTAACATGTTGTTTGCTTTGGTATACTATTCTAAATCTATATTTTTTGCTTTTGATAAAATTGTGAGAGAAAAGTCAAAGAAAACTCAACATATTATACAGAGGGTCAGTGAAGTAGGGAATCTAAATCTTATAATAAAAAAACAAAGAATGAATCAATCGTTATAGTCATAAAAAGAGAGTGTCTTCATATTCTGCCTAAGCTAACACAAAATATAAAAAAAAAAATAAGGAGTCAAAAGTGTTGTACCTGATGATGGAGTTCTCTTGTGACCCCGTGTGGAGGCGATATTTGCCTGAAGAGCAACAGTAGCATCTGAGCGGGATCGCTGGTGGGACTTTCGGGATGGCGTTGGGATCGTGACACGTGTGGTGAAAGGTGGGGGAAGCTCAGTAATAGGTGATCCTGGGTTGGAGCCTGGGCTTGGATGTTCCTTAATTCTGGTACAGAGAGTTGTTCTGTGGTGAGAGCTCAGTTGTTTAGAATCGATTCCTACATTCAACACACCTTCCTGCTTCGGCCTAATGAGTACAATCAAACAAAGAGAAAAAATTAACCATGAAATCTCATTTTTTACTTTAGTGCTTACTGGCTTTCCCTACTTGACACAAGGATGGCCGCTAGCAAAAAAGAAATAGTATATTCCAAATAATAATACTAATGGCTATCTATATTTTTTTCTTTACCAGGCACCAAAAAAATATTTAGGAAGAAAAAAAGTACCAGCTTAAAAACAGAAAATAATAAGTTATAAAAAAAAAAGACTGAAAGAATAGTCAAAGTAAATGAAGACCAATAAATATGGCAGGATTAGGCCCTGAGATGACGATGGATCAGCTATATGAAAGCAAAAAGGTCATAAGAACTAAGGAACACAGAAGCAGGAGGCCTCTTGGCATGTTTTAAGCAGCCTCGCCAGAGGGGAAGGGATGCAACTCACCACCTCATCAGAGAAACGATGGATGTAGTACAGATAAGAGAGAGAAAGCAATGACATCTTTCCCCAAAGAGAAAGAGAATCGAGATTAGAAGTACAATCAGGATCGTTGATGAGCTTAATGGTATTCAATTCAACTCTGTCAAGGAGATAAATGTAAGAAGAAGCACCCAAGATGTGAAAGCAATACACTAATCAGGGACCGATAGGTCCTTTGTCGAGCTTCAGGAAATGAGATGAGGAAAAGTAATGACAATACCAAAATCATTCATTCTACGGTCATGTTTATGTATGCAATATAAAGTTAACAAGGTAAAACCAAAGGCAAAACATAATTGCAATTGCAGGCCTCATGTGTCCCTATTCACCCTATTCCCTTATTGAGGGCTCGTTTCTGCTCCCTGACATTCAAAAAGGTCAATTATATATAAATTTCATCTTCATTACCCACTCTACTTATTACTCTAATTGAAACTGTCATTATCATCTGGAGTCAATATTTCGTGACTCCTATATGGATACATATGCTGTAAGTGCATTATAAAGTTTCGAGTAGCCGTCTAAAATGAATGTATAAATGAGGTAATATTAGATGCAGCGATATGAGGATATTCTGTCTGGCAACACTTTAACTGAGAACAGAATCTTATGTGACCTGCTGGGGAAAAATGACACAAAAATATATTTCTCCATCCAAGGACTGCATGTCTGAATAAAAAGATTGGCATCGTAATGCAAAGGTAGGAATAATCCCTTTTATCTATGTATTCAAAACAATAATTACTTTAACATTTAAATTCTTAATTTCATTAGTATACTGCATTCACTTTACTTTTTAAGTAGATTTCATATAGCTAAGCTACAACTTGGATAAAACCCATACCAGCACATGTCTTCAAGAATACCAAATGTTTCAGTAACTCCTCATAATTAATTTTAATTTGGTTCTTTGTCACAGTATTAAAATAATGTGTTTTCATCAAGGCTTCATCACTGCGCATCTCCCCACTGCTCAGTAGCTTTGCCACAAAAATATAATATTCACTGTCAGCCCTTGGATCTCATATCACTTTTGTTGCATGTAATGACACAAGGGAATTAGTAATGCTGCGTTACAGGTAATAAACAATTTGCTACGACTCTACAGCAAGATCTAGTAGTCTTCACTGAAACTGCATTCCCTTATACATACAGCATTTCTAACAAAGAAAAATGGAAAAAAAAATTATTCAGTTTCTTAAAAGATAAAGTCCACCTTTAAAAAATCAACAAACAAATAAGATTAGGATTATTAAATACAAAAATAAAGTATTTACAAAATATGAATTTTCACACACCTTGATCTTGTCAGCTTATCTGTCTTACAGTGATAGGTAAATGAACATGTAATAAGCAAGCTTGGCAAATTATTCAAAAAGTTAATATTCAAAACTCAGAATGATTATAAGTTCTACATCAGTAATAATCTTTTTAAGGCTTCACTTCAGTAATAAGAACGGAATAATTTTGCAGATTTTACAGACCAAATGAAAATACAAAACCCACCTGAGTTCATCAGAGAGAATGAGATTTTTCAGTTTGGTGCCATGAGACTTTTTTCTCTGGTGTGCAGTGTCTGTTGAGTAAGCTTCAAGAAGCCAGGCACATTGGAGGGCAAAATTGGTGTCATGACGACACAAGTGAACCAAAAATGGATGAAGCACCTCAGCAACTTCAAAAGTCTGCACATACATGTTAACCAGCTGTGGCAGGAAAAAATGGGACTCACTGCGTGGCATACTAAACAGCCTGTTACCAATATATTGTTGCACACCAGGTTCTTTGCATTTGTACAAGTAGGACACAGCCATTGACATGTCAAACAGCTTACTTTCAAACAATCTCAGAAGTAAAGACTGCTTCTCGTCTAACTTGTTTTTCGATATTAAACTACTACTACAGCCATTATTACCCCCAACGTGACAATTAGTACTACTACTGGTATTCATGAGAGAACTGGCACCACAACTGCTACTACTACTGTTGCTGCTGCTTGCTGCAGCTGAATATTCATTACTACCACTATTAGTTATAGCAGTGGCTTCACTACTAGCAGAGCTACACATTTCATCACTCGCATCGGTACTTTTGCCACCTGGGATTTCTCTTACATTTTCTATTAATGAATCAATTGGTTCTGATAATTGTACTTCACTGTTACTAACATGAGTTTCTTCAAAGTGATCTCTAAGGGGAGACTGGGGAGGACGATCTCCAAGACTGTTCTCTAGAGGAGAATCCATTCCTTCAGTCACTGTAGTGTCACTTGGAGAGACATCTCCTGCATCCTCAACTAAAGTTCTGTCCCCCACATCCCCAGGTTCACTCACAGAATCACCTTCGGGGTCTTCCATATTGGTTTCACTATCTAAAGTTTCTGAGTAAACACTTTTCACTTCACAGTCAGAATTAAAAAAAGTTGAATCGAGACAATCAGCACTATGAGCACGCTCGGTACTGGGTTCCCTAGTGTCTCCCTCCGAACTGCATATACCCGAGTCGTCCGAGCCAAGACTAGACTGATCATAACGGTCTTTTTCTCGTTTTACCACTACGGGATGACCCACTGCTACTCTGGTGCGGCAGGCATCACTTCTAAGCTTAAAACTAGGGGCATCACTAAAAGTAAAAGACAGACTTGGCTTCAGTGGAGGGTTTGGGGGTGGAGGGTGTTGAGGAGCTTCTCCAACTTCAACCTCCGGAATACGCTGTAGTACCGAATCCAAACTGCGATTTCTTTGGTGAGACCCGCTGTAAGTTGAGGGTGGTAAGGGAGGAAGAACAATGCCCATAGACCTATAACAAACCATTGTGAAAATAACATATACCTGTATAGTAAAGGAATACAAAATCTATATTTAGTACTTTAAAATATATATTTTCAAGATAAAATCCAGAGGACTGAAAATTTTAAATCTCTATATATTCCACCACTCATAAAACATTCTAAATAGAGAAAGTAACAGTAAAAGGCATACGAAGAACATTCCAAAATAATTTCACCTCTGAAGAATGAAGCTTTGCTTATTGTAAGTCCCTATAAATACAATGTATATTGTTTTTAAGGTCACAGTGTAAACAATGAGGTGAAATACTATACCTGAAGTCTAGAGACAAATTGCGCTGGTGATTTGCCCGGTGTTTCCTTGTAGATTGGGTATGAGGAGGTGGTGGTCTTCTGTTACTGATGGTAGGAGAACCTCCCCCATGTACGTTGGCAAAGTCTTCAGGCGGACAAGTGGGCGAACCAGTCCAAGTCGCAACTGCTGGCTGAGGAGGCAACTTCGGAGGTGCAGGAGACGTCACCATTCTCCTGTTGCGAGAACCAACGGGGAGGGAAAAGGTCGCCATTTCGGCAATCAAATACCAACTCCCCAGCTCCTCCAACACCACAGCGGCCACAGAAAGGGCACTTACGCTCCTGAACCACCATCACGCACCATTACAATCACTGTGAAAAAATTAAGATTGAACACGTGTAAATAAATGCCATACTATTCTTTACGTCAACAAATAACTCTTTAAATAATGAAAATATCTATTTATAACTAATTTCATCTTTCATCAAAAACAATATATACACACAAGTTTCAAAGGCTCAAGCACTGTATATGAGCTTTGAAAGACTAGGAAATAGTGTATATAATTTAAGTACATAATGTTAAAGACAGATGATCAACTTTAAAGCATCAAAGAACACAGTCAAAGAGTCAAATCCAGCACAGTAAAAAAAATGGCAAAAACTATTGCATTTTTAGAATTATTTTCTAGCATTATGAACAAATCTGGTACACAAGTGAATATCAAGACTGAGATCAGTTAAAATGTATGCTATGTTTAAAAACCTTCTATTTCTTTATTTCAGAAAATAAAACACTCTGATTCTTCATAATACTGCCCTAACTACAGACCTCCTCCTCATATTAGGTTGTCTTCATGCTACCAGTCAGTGCACAACAAAGGTTGAGGGAAGGCCAGTTCCCACCAGACAGGAGTTGGTTCACATTGCTGGGCTTTCTCTTTCAGCAACCAAACTGGGTATCTGGGGCACCTTTAATCACAAGGGTCTATAACCCTAAACTTTTGAGGTGCTTTAGGTGCCAAAGATTTGGTCATCATAAGGCCACCTTCTCCTACACTGACTAATGCCTGACCCAGCTCAGAGTGAAGGAGGATACCTATTCCTGCTGCCTGAATTGCCGCAGCAATCATTATGCATGGAATCCTGTGTCCAGAGAGGCTTAGAATTATTTTCAAACCTGAACAATCTTACTCCTGTTCAACCTTCTCATCCCAACCTTCCTCTTATTCCTATCCCCCACCCTCCTCAAATGCTAAGCAATGCCCCTCCCCACCCTTGTCGACCCTAATCATATCCCCTCCCTTGCTACTGGTCATATGCTCCTGCTAGCATTCCAAATCCTTTGCCTGCTCATATTCCTGCCCCCATCAAAACTCTTGCCCTTCTTCCTACTCCAGCCACATCGGTTTATCCCTATTATCTTCCTCACTTCTCTTCCAACCCAAAACTGAGAAAATGAGCTCCAATTACTGACAACACCAATCCCCCAACCCCATGCACTCACTTCCATACTATGAGCACCAGCCTCCCAAACTCCACCTGACAGCCAACTCTTCACCACATGGGAAATCAGGGAGATCTTTCCCTGGCACTTGACTATTCTTAGGGTTTTTGGAACCCAGGGTACTTCAAAAATAGGTATGCACTTTCAAGTTAATCAAATGATTAACTCCAATATTGACGATGCTATCATAAATCAGCTGCAGATCAAACGTCAGCATCAACCCTCCACCTCTTCTTCATCGGTAAATAGACATGCCTCGTTTCAAGATACTGCACTGGAATGCTCACAGAATACTGGGCCACATATGGAGAAAGATATACAGTACTATTTTACAAAGGGAAAAATGGATTAACTTACTCGACATCTGGCCCACCAGTGTGTGAACATTCTAATGCTGTGTCCGGAGATGACCGTGTAGATTAACATATATAAATAAGGAGAAAGAGGTAGAGGTTGTACGATGGTATTGATTTTGTAACCAGCTTATGATTGCATTGTCAACAACTGAGTTAATCATCCGATTGACTTGAAAATACATCCCTAATTTGGAAGTATCCTTGATGTCAAAATGCCTAATAATAGTTAAGTACCAGGGAATTCCCTTAGGGCAAAGAGTCGGCCGTCATGTGGGTATTCTTGGTGAGGGAGTGGGAGCATGGAGTTGGAGGCTGTCAGAACTTGAGAATGTTTCCTAAGTCAGGTCACAAAAAGTGGGAGGAAACTTCCATCAGTACTGCTGAAAGCGGCAATCGGAGCAACTGCTAATAAAAGTATGGAAAATGCTCATCAACTATGCAAAAGAGGAAGCAACAGGATAAAAAAAATAACTTGCAAAAGAACGAGACAGCACTGAAATTCCCTTCTCCCTTACTGAGCTGAGAAGAGTAAGCAATAAATCAAAGAAGACTGGCCCAGGGGGAGAAAGGTTCATCTGCCTCATGATAAAAAAAAATCTAAGGACCCAAGGGGGAGCTCTCCCTCATAAATTCCTCTCTTGACGAACATATGAGTTTTTTGACTTGGAAATTAATAATTTATACCACTCATTATTATTACTATTATTATTATTATTATTATTATTATTATTATTATTATTATTATTATTATTATATATATAACATCAAAAGAAGCAACTGACAGAATAAGCCTGGAAATAAGGGCGAATGAATCCTATCTCTTCATATTCTCTAGATATGACTAAAAGGGCAGGAGAAAGGCAAAGTGTGGCAATCCCTTCCTACTTTTATATTTTATATTTGCTACATTACAAGTAAAGAGGAGGCGAGGATTGGGCAGAGTAATTTGAAACCCAGTATCCTCTTTGTTTGCTAAACAAATAAAAGCTAAAAAATTATATATATATATATATATATATATATATATATATATATATATATATATATAATATATATATATATATATATATATATATATACATATATATATATATATATATATATATATATATATATATATATATATATATATATATATATATATATATACACACACACACACACACAGGGGGTCCTCGACTTACGTCGAAGTTCCGTTCATGTAACGTGATATAACCCGAGTTTCTATACAAGTAGGAACACACCTGCATAAACCCCTATGTCACCCACCTATGCTAATGCAGTAATAAGCTTCTCCCTTTTCCAAGCATTTCATTATTTCTAATTTCACTTCAATGGTGATGGCTTTCATTTTACTTAAAGTACTTCCATCAGAAGAATGTGTTTGAAGCTTGGGAGACATTATACAGGCCAAAAATTACTATAAAAAAAAGCAATATAATTTATGGAAGATGCGTTGTTAACATCGAAACCATAAGTCGAGGACCCCCAGGGTATATATATATATATATATATATATATATATATATATATATATATATATATATATATATATATATATATATATATATATATATATATATATATATATATATATATATATATATATATATATATAAAATTACAGGATCATATGTAGACTTAAGATCCAAACCTAGATAAGTGTACAGTTAACTTAGTTTAAGATTGCTTACGTCAGGTTAGGTTAGGTTGGGTAGAGTATGGGCCACTATCAAGGCAGGGATTTTTTTTTCATCTTATAGTAAATACATAGTATGAAAACAGCAAACAAATTTCACCCCTTTGCGGCCACTAAGCACCAAAACAAACAAAAAAGGCAAAACAGTCCTAAAGTACATTTCCTCGTCGTTATGTTCCCCCTGCAATTCTTATATATGTAGTCTATGAAATTCATTGAAATAACTGTTTTTATTCTATGTCATAATAACTCATTGTCATTCGCATTTTTTTTGTCTTATTACTGCTTAACATATTAAAAAAAAAACTTTTATGCATATTATTGCGTATTCATGAAATGCTTCTCATATTATGCTTCGTATACATACACTAGTATTTTTTTTTATATCCATTAAACATACAAGAACAATTGTTGTCCTTCTTCCATTATTTACCAGGTCTGTAACGGAAGAATTTCACGCACAAAAATCCAAATACAAAATGTATGTGAACCGATCAAAATATTTTATTCTTGCTAAATGTTTGTAAAGTCACTTAAAGAACTTATAAGAAGAAGAAGAAGAAATTCGACGTGAGCAAAGTAATATTATTTTTTTTAAGCTTCTAAAAGGCATTCTTAGGGGGGAGGACTTAATGGGATTCCTTTATGGGTTAGAGAAGTTCAGAAATAGGCGTAAATAAACTTGAAAAGTTTTCCCATACTTTGAAACTAAGCTCCAAAAATGAGCTTGCAAATTTATCACAGAATTCTTATATGAACTTGAAAAGTTGTCGCTAAGTTCAGACAGAGAAGTTACCATATCCTTCAGGCAAAATCTCGAAAAGCTATAATTAAGTTCTGAAAGACCTTGGAATATTATCGCAGAACGCCAGGCATGAGCTTCAAAGTTTAAATATGTGGTAGAAAAGTTGACAAACTTCAGAAACAAGTCAAAAGTTATTTTCGATTTCTGAAACGAGTTCTATGTCCATTACAGACTTCAAAAACGAGCTTGACCAAACATTACTTAATAGTAAACATTCAAATGCAAAAGATTAACTTTTCGTAATTTACACCATGGAAATTTTCTATCCTTTTGAATAGTCACAACACAAAATTTCTCTGTCTTTCTTAGTGTTCAGGACACAGGTCTTCTCAGTGTTTCTAAGAGTTCAGAACATAGGTCTTCTCTGTTTCTAAGAGTTTAGAACACAGGTCTTCTCAGTGTTTCTAAGAGTTCAGAACACAGGTCTTTTCAGTGTTTCCACGAGTTCAGAACACAGGTCTTTTCAGTGTTTCTACGAGTTCAGAACACAGGTCTTCTCAGTGTTTCTAAGAGTTCAGAACACAGTTCTTCTCAGTGTTTCTAAGAGTTCAGAGCCTAGACACTCGGTGTTTTTAGAAGATAGGCCCTAAAGGTACTCGCAACGTTTTTAGGAGTTTTTAACATGAAACTTTTCGTGTGTGTGGGATTTAAGAACAGAAATATATTTGGGGGTTTCACGAGCCCAGAATACAGACACACTCAGCGTTTCTAAGAGTTCGGAACACTGGAATACTCATGTGCTTCTCCGACTTCGTAACACATGTATTTTTAGAGCATTTAAACTTCAAAACACAAGAACTTGCGATGTTTCTAGAAGATCAGGATATTTTTTGGTGATTCTGGGAGTTCAGGATGCATTTAATTTTTTTCTTTTAGTTCAGAACATTGGTATTCTCGGTGTTTCTTAGGAGTTCAGAAAGAAGAAAACCCTTGGTGGTCCTGATAGCAAACGTAAAAAAGATACCACAAAACAGGCAAAATAATATTCATTAGTAGCAAGAGTGTTTATAAAGACCTAAAAGACAAATTTCAAGTGGGCTTAAGGCACTTACTGGTCGAGTCGTTGCTGTAAGGAAACTGAGAGAATTCTTAGAGAATTTGCCACTGACATTTAGTATAAGAGTATGTGTATGTGTGTTCGCGCGTCTCTCACAGCCAAGTACGAATGCACTGAAGGAGTTACTCAGACCAATGAAGTGTTGGCTCGTAGGTGCCGAGTGGTTGTGGCCCTCTGGGTATTATGGTCTTATATACCCTGTCCAACACAAGTACCAGTACAGACAGGGTATATGCAGACAATATAAATGGCCGATTAGAAGAGTAATAGTGATATATCTGTTATTCTACCGGACGATACATTTTGCCAGATGGAACATAGTGCACAACATGAAGTTAAAACAAACAATTATTGAACATAAATGAAAAAAAAAAATAGCCCGCACGAAAATAGCCAAAAGAAACCCTCCTTCTGAGAAGCAACCAACCAGGCTCTTTAAGCATAAATAGCGTCATCGATGACGACACATGCCGCCCGTGCTCCAATCTGCCAACCAATCAACGGGAGATATAAAAGTTCTGGGCGACCAATCACAAATGTAGACAATGACGTCATATACGATGATGACATCATTTGTTCCAACCACAGGATGAGATCACGAGAGAGAGAGAGAGAGAGAGAGAGAGAGAGAGAGGAGAGAGAGAGAGAGAGAGAGAGAGAGGAGAGAGAGAGAGAGAAAATTATTTTATTTTAATTAATTTACTGCGCCAAGGCGTCAGACATTACATGAATTCATACAAATAATGCTTCAAATGGATACAAAACCAAGAATAGAACATAGTTTACAGGGAGGTGTACACATTGATAAAACATTGCTGCATACTAACACACAACTCACAGTATGGCAGCACAGAGTACATTATATACAAAAGTAAAGCTCAGAGAAACACAGAATACACAAACAGAATTATACAGCAACATACAGAAAATATATGTATAATTCAATATAATTAGTGGCCACCAAAGTGAGGATAACGAGCAAGAATAACATCAAGGTTGTCAACATTAAGTAAAAATGAGCAGATCTGTATTAAGTTCTGACCTCGTGGTAAAACATCTCTCACTGTGGGGCACTGAAAGAGAAGAGAAGAGAAGAGAAGAGAGAGAGAGAGAGAGAGAGAGAGAGAGAGAGAGAGAGAGAGAGAGAGAGAGAGAGAGAGAGAGAGAGAGAGAGAGAGAGAGAGAGAGAGAGAGAGAGAGAGAGAGAGATATCAAATATGACGAATTCAGCATTTTTGTCCACGATTTCCTCTATTTTAGGTTGTAAGTTTGACGCAATAAATGAGTTTCTAAAATCCGGTTTAAAACGATCCCAAACCCACATTCAAATCAAAAAGCAGAAAGGGAGGGATTGCCAGCCCGTCGCAAACGCACAACAAGGCTAGCTCATTACAAAAAAATACGGTAAAAAAACCTATAATATATTTTTTATATATATATTCACAGCTTGAGCCTTGAGGTCATAGTCTATTCTGGAGTTTGAACTCTTGGTGCAGTTGGATTCTCAACTGGACTGTCATATCCACTCGCGTCAACTCTTGTAATGCGTAACAAGGGGAAATATTTCACCTTTTCGTAACTTGATAAATGGGGGGGGGGTTTTAAGATGGGTTCTTTTGTATGGTAGACAGACTACACTTATGTATCCCGTAAGCATCATTTTACTCTCGCTATTCCTTCCTTTCTGCAAACCTCTCTCGTAGGTACTTACTCATCCGTGGCTTAGTCTATAAAGCACCTGGTTGTCCAGAGTTCGATATTCCATAGTGCCTCATGCTAATTCTCTATCCGTCAGGGCCAATTGAAAAAAAAAAAGAGAGAAGGTAGTGTGGCAGGAGCCTCTGTCAATTCAGCAACCTCGATGAGTACACACCAAGAATTTACGGATTCAGTTTTAGAACAGTTGAAGAATTCAGGTTTCAGTAACGGCTAAATTTCCCTTTGCAATCTTATGTCAATAATAATAATAATAATAATAATAATAATAATAATAATAATAATAAAAATAATAATAATAATAATAATAATAATAATAATAATAATAATAATAATAATAATAATTACACGAGAACTGGTTATTTACTGATATTTAATTTTGCCCATATATTACTTGTTAATACTCAACTTTTGCCTAAATTTCCCACACCAAGAGTATTCTACAGGTGCCTAGATGCTGTATTTTGATAAAAAGGTTTCCACCTATAACTTAAGGCACACTCTCCTTCTACTATCCACAGGAACGTGGATTGTTTTATTGCCGTTTTGTAAGCTTCTACTCAGGCCGTTTTCACACCAAAGTGATACGTCGCACGTGACAGGCCACGAGGCACGCCAGTTGAAAACGAACATCCGGAAATATATGAAACCTTATCACACAGAAGTGGCGTGACACGCCCCATGTGCCACGTGCACAAGTCGCACATGGGACGTGTTACACCACTTCTGTGTGAAAGGTTTCATATATTTCCGGATGTTCGTTTTCAACTGGCGTGCCGCGTGGCATACCACGTGCGACGTGCCACTACGGTGTGAGGACGGCATCAGAGTACATTGGTTCATAGTAATTAAACTTTGCTAAGAAGCTGCACCTCTCTGTTGCTATACAACAACAATATCTTAAATCCAGATGTATCAGGACTACTGACTAATTACTGCTGTAAAATGTTAAATCTAAATAAGTTTCTAATATTTTCTATGAATTTTTACGCTTCTATGTTATATTTTCTTGGAAGATTTGAGTTTTACGAGTATACTTCAAAGCAAAATCTTAATCCCGAACTCCTTAGACGCAGTGATTCTATATTGCAGCTTTACTTTGCTGCAGTCAACCGTATAGAT
>JAXCGZ010023226.1:7500-47500 GCA_037179515.1 Halocaridina rubra
AAGAAGTTTTGGAAAGAAGTGAAGAGAGTAAAGAAGGGTGGATCGAGGATGGAAGAGACAGTGAAAGATGTGAATGGACAGATGTTAAGAGGGAACGATGCAAGAAAAAGATGGGCAGAATATTTTGAGTGATTGCTGAATGTTGAGGAAGATAGAGAGGCAGCTATAGTAGCAGTGGGAGGGGTTTAAGGGCCAGTAATGGGAGATGAAAATGAGAGAGAGATTACAAGAGAGGAGGTGAAAATGGCATTGTATGAAGCGAAAGCAGGTAAAGCACCTGGAATGGATGGTGTGAGAGCGGAGATGTTGAAAGAAGGGATGTGACTGCATTGGAATGATTAGTGAGTGTTTAATATATGCTTTATGTTGTCATTGGTGCCAGTGGAATGGGTGATTGCGTGTATAGTGCCCCTATACAAAGGTAAAGGAGATATGTTTGAATGCAGTAATTTTAGGGGTATAAGTTTGTTGAGTGTGGTAGGAAAGGTGTATGGTAGGATATTGGTTAATAGCATTAGGGATAAGGCAGAATATGTGATCGCGGAAGTGCAGAGTGGTTTTAGGAGAGGTAGAGGTTGAATAGATCAGATTTTTATAGTTAGGCAGTTATGTGAGAAATATTTAGCAAAGGTTAAGGATGTGTGTTTTTCATTTTTGGATCTGGAGAAAGCATATGATAGAGTTGATAGAGAGGCTATATGGTATTAATAGTAAATTTTTGCATGCAGTGAAGAGTTTGTATGAGGGCAGTAGAGCTTGTGTTATGGTAGGGAATGAAGTGAGTGAGTGGTTTCCAGTGAGTGTGGGACTGAGACAGGGATGTGTGATGTCACCATGGCTGTTCAATTTGTATATTGATGGAGTTGTAAGAGAGGTGAATGAGCGAGTGAGTGGTCGGGGTTTGAGAATGGTAGATGGGGATGATAACGAGTGGGAGCTGAATCAGTTGTTGTTTGCAGATGATACTGTGGTGGTGGCAGATTCAGAGGAAAAGCTGTGTCAGTTAGTGTCAGAATTTGGAATGGTGTGTGAGAGAAGGAAGTTGCGAGTGAATGTGGGAAAGAGTAAGGTTATGAGGTGTACAAGAAATGAGGATGGCGCTGGATTGAATGTTATGTTGAATGGAGAGACACTTGAGGAGGTTAATCAGTTTAAGTATTTAGGCTCGGTTATAGCTGCAAATGGTGGAGTGGAAGCAGATGTGTGTCACAGAGTGAATGAAGGATGTAAAGTGTTGGGTGCATTGAAAGGTGTGATGAAGAATAGAGGGTTGGATATGAATGTTAAGAAAGTTTTGCATGAGAAAGTGGTTGTGCGAACTGTGATGTATGGATCAGAGTTATGGGGTATGAAAGTAAGTGAGAGACGGAAACTAAATGTGTTTGAGATGAAATGCCTGAGGAGTATGATTGGTGTATCTCGATTGGATAGGGTTAAGAATGAAGTGGTGAGAGCAAGAACGGGTGTGAGGAGAGAAATTACAGCCAGAGTAGATATGAATGTTCTGAGATGGTTTGGCCATGTGGAAAGGATGAATGATGAAAGGCTGCTGAAAAAGGTGATGAATGCGAGAGTTGATGGGAGAAATACTAGAGGGAGGCCTAGGTTTGGATGGATGGATGGAGTAAGGAGAGCCCTGAATGATAGGAGGATGGATGTGAGGGAAGCAAGCGAGCGTGCTAGGAATAGGAATGAGTGGCGAGCCATTGTGATGCAGCTCTGATGGGCATCTGCTGTTACCAAGGGGCTGCATCTTACAGAGGTAGCCCTGTGGTAGGTGCAGTAGGAGGAGTTGGCAGTTGTGAAGCGACACAGGTTGTGGAGGAGCCGGGAGGATGGGCTGTGGTACTCCAGTAGTGCCATCTGAACGGTCGCTAGCTCCCTCGTCATTGCCCATAGAGCAAATTAATCCCCCTATTTGTTTTCCTTTCTTGATGTCGGCTACCCCCCAATTAAAGGGGGAAACAGCCAAGGTAGAAAGATAGATAGATATAAATGTATGTATGTATGTATGTGTATATGTATATATATGTATGTATGTGTGTGTATATATGTATATATATATATATATATATATATATATATATATATATATATATATATATATATATATATATATATATATATATATATATATATATATATATATATATATATATATATATATATATATATATATATATATATATATATATATATATGTATATATATATATATATATATATATATATATATATATATATATATATATATATATATATATATATATATATATATATATATATATATATATATATATATATATATATATATATATATATATATATATATATATATATGTAAATATTTGTATATGTATGTATGTGCATGTACATGAATGTATATGTATGTATGTGTATGTGTATATGTATGTATATGTATGTATGTGTATATGTGTATATGTATGTATATGTATGTATGTGTATGTGTATATGTATGTGTGTGTATGTATGAATGTGTGTGTATATATGTGTAAATATATGTATATGTGTATATATATATGTGTATATATGTATATATATATATATATATATATATATATATATATATATATATATATATATATATATATATATATATATATATATATATATATATATATATATATATATATATATATATATATATATATATATATATATATATATATATATGTATATATGTATATATATATATATATATATATATATATATATATATATATATATATATATATATATATATATATATATATATATATATATATATATATATATATATATATATATATATATATATATATATATATATATATATATATATATATATATATATATATATATATATATATATATATAAATATATATATATATATATATAAATATATATATGAATAATTTTTTACCCCTACCGGGACTCGAACCTAGGACTTATGATTACTAAATCAAGGCGCTACCACTACACCACAGAAGGTTAAAAGGAATCCAACCTTATAGCTTATATCTGCTATACTTAGGAATGAACCCATTCTAACTGAATGCCACTATGTTCATATTACAGATTCCCCAACCTCACTCGTGGCTTCATTATTGCATTTGATTCAAGTCCCAATCTCATTCAGGCCATGAAATAACCAAGCAAGCACATTACATATGTGAAAACATGAATAATTTTTTTTTTTTACCCCGACTGGGACTCGAACCTAGGACTTATGACTACTAAGTCAAGGTGCTACCACTACACCACAGAAGGTTAAAAGGAATCCAACCTTATAGCTTATATCTGCTATACTTAGGAATGAACGCATTCTAACTGAATGCCACTATGTTCATATTACAGATTCCCCAACCTCACTCGTGGCTTCATTATAGCATTTAATTCAAGTCCCAATCTCATTCGGGCTATTAAATAACCAAGCAAGCACATTACATATGTGAAAACATGAATAATTTTTTTTTTACCCCGACCGGGACTCGAACCTAGGACTTATGATTAATAAGTCAAGGCGCTACCACTACACCACAGAAGGTTAAAAGGAATCCAACCTTATAGCTTATATATGCTATACTTAGGAATGAACGCATTCTAACTGAATGCCACTATGTTCATATTACAAATTCCCCAAACTCACTCGTGGCTTCATTATAGCATTTAATTCAATTCCCAATCTCATTCGGGCCATGAAATAACCAAGCAAGCACATTACATATGTGAAAACATGAATAATTTTTTACCCCGACCGGGACTCGATTCTAGGACTTATGATTACTAAGTCAAGGCGCTACCACTACACCACAGAAGGTTAAAAGGAATCCAACCTTATAGCTTATATCTGCAATACTTAGGAATGAATGCATTATAACTGAATGCCACTATGTTCATATTACAGATTCCCCAACCTCACTCGTGGCTTCATTATAGCATTTAATTCAAGTCCCAATCTCATTCGGGCCATGAAATAACCAAGCAAGCACATTACATATGTGAAAACATGAATCATTTTTTACCCCGACCAGGACTCGATCCTAGGACTTATGATTACTAAGTCAAGGCGCTACCACTACACCACAAAAGGTTAAAAGGAATCCAACCTTATAGCTTATATCTGCTATACTCAGGAATTAACGCATTCTAACTGAATGCCACTCTGTTCATATTACAGATTCCCCAAACTCACTCGTGGCTTCATTATAGCATTTAATTCAATTCCCAATCTCATTCGGGCCATGAAATAACCAAGCAAGCACATTACATATGTGAAAACATGAATCATTTTTTACCCCGACCAGGACTCGATCCTAGGACTTATGATTACTAAGTCAAGGCGCTACCACTACACCACAGAAGGTTAAAAGGAACCCAACCTTATAGCTTATATCTGCTTTACTTAGGAATGAACGCATTCTAACTGAATGCCACTATGTTCATATTACAGATTCCCCAACCTCACTCGTGGCTTCATTATAGCATTTAATTTAAGTCCCAATCTCATTCGGGCCATGAAATAACCAAGCAAGCACATTACATATGTGAAAACATGAATAATTTTTTACCCCGACCGGGACAGAGTATTAAAAAAATAAGTTACTTTGGAGAAAATAAATACTTTTTTGGTAAATGTTGTTTACATGAAGAATACCACTGGCGCTATTGCACATTGAACAAAGTAATCATCAACATTTACCATAAAAAGCTTGGCACACTGTGCAGACGTAAATAATATAAATTTGCTTGTCATCTTCATCGTAACTAATAAATTAACTCTTCCTAAGACATGAATATAAAAGGAATGTCCCCTCTGTGGCTACTTTCAACTTTTTTGGCTTTATTTTCTTTAGTGTGTGCACTACGTAAATATATTGTATTAAATTGCCATCTTGAGGAGAAATCAACAGCATAAATAATTCATACCGAGATAAAAATCTTAGTGCACAGTCTATGGATGCTTTCAATTTTGTTGTTATTTCCAATGCATAAAGAGTGTATAAAGAATTCCTGTGGTATATTTAAATGGCATTGTATTGTACTTTCACAGAGCAAAAACACAGTATAAAGGAATCATTCCAAGGTAAAACCTTTCTCACATTGTACACTGAGAGGTTAATCTAGATATGCGCAGCTACCATTCACGGGAATTGACAGTATAAAGAACATTTTTTAAAAGGAAAGGACTTAACTCATTGTCCAGAATTGATGAACAGATATTCCTTGTCATCATTAACAGCAAAAATGGTAGAGAGAATTGCTGTCAAGCAAAAGTTAACGCTCGTGGAATTTGTGTGTGTGTGTGAGAGAGAGAGAGAGAGAGAGAGAGAGAGAGAGAGAGAGAGAGAGAGAGAGAGAGAGAGAGAGAGAGAGAGAGAGAGAGAGAGAGAGAGAGAGAGAGAGAGAGAGAGAGAGAGAGAGAGAGAGAGAGAGAGAGAGAGAGAGAGAGAGAGAGAGAGAGAGAGAGAGAGAGAGAGAGAGAGAGAGAGAGAGAGAGAGAGAGAGAGAGAGAATTTCTCACATTCCAACTCTCCAGATATAACATTATTAATATACACAATTGAAATAAAATATGTGAATGATTATAAATATAAGCTTTGGTTCTCACAATCGTAACACCATCACAAACCATTTTCATTTACGGTTACAACATAACTCTTATGTTTACTAGCTTACTTATTTTATTACTTAATTTATATATATATATATATATATATATATAATATATATATATATATATATATATATATATATATATATATATATATATATATATATATATATATATATATATATTTATAAATATATATATACATATATATATATATATATATATATATATATATATATATATATATATATATATATATATATATATATATATATTATATATATATATATATATATATATATATATATATATATTATATATATATATATATATATATATATATATATATATATATATATATATATATATATATATATATATATATATATATATATATATATATATATATATATATATATATATATATATATATATATATATATATATATATATATATATATATATATATATATAAATGTATATGTATATGTATATGTATATGTATATGTATATGTATATATATATATATATATATATATATATATATATATATATATATATATATATATATATATATATATATATATATATATATATGTATATGTATATGTATATGTATATGCATATGTATAGGTGTATGTATATGTATATGTATATGTATATATATATATATATATATATATATATATATATATATATATATATATATATATATATATATATATATATATATATATATATATATATATATATATATATATATATATATGTATATATATATATATATATATATATATATATATATATATATATATATATATATATATATATATATATATATATATATATATAATATATATATATATATATATATATATATATATATATATATATATATATATATATATATATATATATATATACATATACATATACATATACATACACCTATACATATACATATTCATATACATATACATATACATATACATATATATATATATATATATATATATATATATATATATATATATATATATATATATATATATATATATGTATATGTATATATATATATATATATATATATATATATATATATATATATATATATATATATATATATATATATATATATATATATATATATATAGAACCAAATAAGCACATTACACATGTGAAAACATGAATCTTTTTTACCCCGACCGAGACTTGAACCTAGGACTTATAATTACTAAGTCAAGGCGCTACCACTACACCACAAAAGGTTGAAATGAATCCAACCTTATAGCTTATATCTGCTATACTTAGGAATGAACGCATTGTATCTGAATGCCACTATGTTCATATTGCAGATTCCCCAACCTCACTCGTGGCTTCATTTTAGCATTTAATTCAATTCCCAATCTCATTCGGGCCATGAAAAAACCAAATAAGCACATTACATATGTGAAAACATGAATCATTTTTTACCCAGACCGGGACTTGAACCTAGGACTTATGATTACTAAGTCAAGGCGCTACCACTACGCCACAGAAGGTTAGAAGGAATCCAACCTTATAGCTTACATCTGCTATACTTAGGAATGAACCCATTCTATCTGAATGCCACTATGTTCATATTACAGATTCCACAACCTCACTCGTGGCTTCATTTTAGCATTTAATTCAATTCCCAATATCATTCGGGCCATGAAATAACCAAATAAGCACATTACATATGTGAAAACATGAATCATTTTTTACACCGACCGGGACTTGAACCTAGGACTTTTGATTACTAAGTCAAGGCGCTACCACTACACCACAGAAGGTTAAAAGGAATCCAACCTTATAGCTTATATCTGCTATACTTAGGAATGAAAGCATTCAATTTGAATGCCACTATGTTCATATTACAGATTCCCCAACCTCACTCGTGGCTTCATTTTAGCATTTAATTCAATTCCCAATCTCATTCGGGCCATGAAATAACCAAATAAGCACATTACATATGTGAAAACATGAATCATTTTCTTACCCCGACCGGGACTTGAACCTAGGACTCATGATTACTAAGTCAAGGCGCTACCACTACACCACAGAAGGTTAAAAGGAATCCAACCTTATAGCTTATATCTGCTATATTTAGGAATGAACGCATTCAATCTGAATGCCACTGTGTTTATATTACAGATTCCCCAACCTCACTCGTGTCTTCATTTTAGCATTTAATTCAATTCCCAATCTCATTCGGGCCATAAAATAACCAAATAAGCACATTACATATGTGAAAACATGAATCACTCAACTTCAGAAATTCTTTTCTAAACTGTTCAATATTTTCTTTAATATGGACATGCCAAGCTACAATCTCGTCTGTATCAGAAGAGAGCAGTGAACTGACATTTAATTCATTCAGGTTGTCATTCAGCTGTTTGTTGTTATCTTTTTGTTTAGAAATTCTGATTTCTAGTTCACTCTTTTCCCCTTCCAGCTACTTTATTCGTTTTCTAGTTATTTTATATCTTGCCCTTGTGCTTTATTTGCTTCCTCCATTAAGCATATAATTTAGGAGCATAATAAGGACAATAAAAATGATTACTTTCTTGACGATCCCCAACAATATAATCATTTTCCGATATCTCTTAATGGAAATATTTAGCATTTATCAAATGCTATTAAGTCAAGCATAATTTTATTTACACCAACAGCAGCTTCTAGCACCCACTGGACTAACAATCGCATCCATCCAAAAGTCATTATCAGTTGTTCTACTCTACACTCATATTTCCCTTGTGATGACTAGTTCAGTAGCAGGAGAAATGTTTTCGTGAACAATACAAAAATCAATTACGCTAACAGGGGTTGCGAAATATTGGTAAAACGCAAGCTAACGCTATATTATATTAAAATTTTGCTTTTTTATTTCTATATGGTTTCACCATGCATCCATATTTCTTGAGCTTTTTGTAACTATCGACCGGTCCGGGTATTTGTATTTGAATCTCTCTCTCTCTCTCTCTCTCTCTCTCTCTCTCTCTCTCTCTCTCTCTCTCTCTCTCTCTCTCTCTCTCTCTCTCTCTCTCTCTCTCTCTCTCTCCTCTCTCTCTCTCTCTCTCTCTCTCTCTCAGCTTGCATGAGAATGGATGGTTTCCAGAAAAACAGTCTCATGAAATCTGCCAAACTGCTGTCGATTTTCAGTAGACAACTTGTCAGTGACTGACGGTAACTCTATCATTTCCTCCCAAAACCTTTTTGTGTTAACTCAGACACAATTCCAAAATTTGTTCGCAAAATTTCAACACATTTTTGAATGTTGATTAATTGTGATTTACTGAACGATATCCATGTATTTGACTCAAATAAAACCTGTTCATAATTCCCTATTACTGAATATATAATACTGCATGAAGAAGTATGTGCTATAAGAAAGTGCAAACACTTTTTTTATTTTCAATACTCTTGCCTGCATGGCTAAGCTATTCAAGAAATGAAAGTGTTTTTTTTGCATTTGAAGATTCTTTTCTTCAGATATCTTAAAACCACTGTCAGTGAAAAAACATACATGAATTTTGTTGTCAATTATCCTGCAATATGAGTTACACTTAGATTCTCAACAAGTATTGCATGAAAGCTTCAGGAAAAGCATAACTAAGGATAAGGAGATACCTACTCAACTTTCTTTTAGAAGCCCGGTTATTGCTCTCCTTATATCAAACTTACTACTACATTACTAGGATAACTGATAAGACAAAAAGGAGATGTTATCTTGATAATTATAGCAGATATAAGCTATAAGGTTCGATTCCTTTTAACCTTCTGTGGAGTAGTGGTAGTGCCTTGACTTAGTAATCATAAGTCCTAGGTTCGAGTCCCGGTCGGGGTAAAAAAAAATGATTCATGTTTTCACATATGTAATGTGCTTATTTGATAATTTCATGGCCCGAATGAGATTGGGAATTGAATTAAATGCTAAAATGAAGCCACGAGTGAGGTTGGGGAATCTTTAATATGAACATAGTGGCATTCAGTTAGAATGCGTTCATTCCTAAGTATAGCAGATATAAGCTATAATGTTGGATTCCTTTTAACCTTCTGTGGTGTAGTGGTAGTGCCTTGACTTAGTAATCATAAGTCCTAGGTTCGAGTCCCGGTCGGGGTAAAGAATGATTCATGTTTTCACATATGTAATGTGCTTATTTGATAATTTCATGGCCCGAATGAGATTGGGAATTGAATTAAATGCTAAAATGAAGCCACGAGTGAGGTTGGGGAATCTGTAATATGAACATAGTGGCATTCAGATAGAATGCGTTCATTCCTAAGTATAGCAGATATAAGCTATAAGGTTGGATTCCTTTTAACCTTCTGTGGTGTAGTGGTAGCGCCTTGACTTAGTAATCATAAGTCCTAGGTTCGAGTCCCGGTCGGGGTAAAAAAATGATTCATGTTTTCACATATGTAATGTGCTTATTTGTATTTCATGGCCCGAATGAGATTGGGAATGGAATTAAATGCTAAAATGAAGCCACGAGTGAGGTTGGGGAATCTGTAATATGAACATAGTGGCATTCAGTTAGAATGCGTTCATTCCTAAGTATAGCAGATATAAGCTATAAGGTTGGATTCCTTTTAACCTTCTGTGGTGTAGTGGTAGCGCCTTGACTTAGTAATCATAAGTCCTAGGTTCGAGTCCCGGTCGGGGTAAAAAATTATTCATGTTTTCACATATGTAATGTGCTTATTTGTATATATATATATATATATATATATATATATATATATATATATATATATATATATATATATATATATATATATATATGTGTGTGTGTGTGTGTGTGTGTGTGTTGTGTGTGTGTGTGTGTGTGTGTGTGTGTGTGTGTGTGTGTGTGTGTGCATGCATGCATAGGTGGGAAGTTGCTCTTTGGCTCGGCCGCCCCCTCAAAAGGGGAAATAAGGATTATATATATAGATAGGTAAATTTTAGTTATTTTTTGGCAGTATTCACAGTAACAGGTTGTAAACCAGTGAAGAAACAATAGCGTCCTTTCCCACTACTCCTACCAACACAACAACAGTCATTAATCAGAACAACCGGATTACACTTACAAGCACAAATAACCAACTCAGAAAAAGAGTTGCAAAACAGCGAAGAAGACATATAGCCTTTCTCCACTACTCCTAGCAACACAGCAACTATCAATAACCAGGACAACCAAATTACACCATCCAGCACAAAAAACCAACCCAGCTATAGGTTGCAAAACAGTAAAGAAAACAGAAAAGACAAAATAGTAGCAGTCTCTAATCTAAACAGCCAACTGAAGCCTTCTCCCCCACAGCCACAGTTACCCAATAGTGCAATGGTTACGCCTTAAATATATATTCGTATTCCTGGCAACTTCTCTAAGACAGATACTTAATATTTTGACAAATGAAGGCATTCCCTCTGAAGAAGTCTTGATTAGAGAGCTTTCTTGGAAACCAAATTGGATCTCCTTCGCAAAAACGATATCGAAAGGATTTGAATTCGTGGCTTACAAACTGAATCAATGGCCTACTGGCACAATTGTCCAGCCATTTCGTGGGTGCAAACAGTGGACACAACCTGAGTTGTCTTCAAAGTATCCCAAACTACAACCATACTGAAATAGACAGCAATGAGCTTATGAAAAGATTCCCTACCAGCGAGACTACGGAAAGAGACACAATACAAACCTCTCTTATCACCATCCACGCACGAGAGACTTCTCCTGGAGAGATGGCTCTTACAACCCTAGACTCTCACCTAGGCATACAAACTTTGGTAAGGCTCGGTCATATCACGGCACATACTCAAGTCACCGTTAGCCATCCAACGGCAGGTATAGACACCAGAACATAATATGATTATGAATTCCCAACAATATCAAAGAGTCGAAATAAACCATGGACAAACCCAAGAGCAAACTGCAAATATGAATATGGATACTTCCCTGATGAAGCATGGTAAGAATGTAACATTAGTGCCTGTGAATGCTTAGTCCCTTTTTGCTCAATTTGAGGAAATGATAATTCTAACAAAAGACCAAAACATAGATATCCTCTGTGTAAGTGAAACTTGGCTTCTTCCTACAGCTAAAAATAAATATGTGAATATCCCAAAGTATAAAATATTTCGTAATTACCATGGACGAGGGGGTCTGTATTCATGGTAGAAATTATTTCAGTGAATCAGAAATAACCACAAGTCTAGAAAAAACTGAAGAGCTCGAAGATATAAGGATCACTGTGCATTATCAGAAACAACCATCTTTTATTATAGGGTGTGTTTACCGTCACCAAAAGCACCTTCCAGTTCATTTAGTCATCTGCTAGAAATATTCAGAAATATCTGTATGCGCAATAAACCCATATACATACTTGGCAACTTTAATGATGACTTTCTCTCAACAGATAACAAAATGAAAAGGGTGATCGACACTGTGAACTTAACACAAAGAGTGACAAAACCGACCCGTATTACCCCTAATTCTAGGACTCTGATAGATCTGATAATAACAAATAAAGTGGAAAGTATACCGTATTGGGGCATAGTTCCCTGCCCAATTGCAGATCACGAGCTCAACATTACTAGGCTAAACATAAACAGGGCCAAAAGGAATACATTCTTCAAGACATTCCGATGTCTAGAAAATTACTTCCCTGATATCTTTTGTGAAGCATTAATCAACAACAGAAATGTACTTAATGGTATAATAAGCACAGATAACTTCGATTTGCAGTTTGAAATTCTAAGAAAAGTCTTCTGATAGTTGAACACTCATTGTAACAGGAAAAAAAAGCCCGCCCTTCAGTCCCCTGGCTAAATAATGACATTAAAGTGGCAATTCAATTCAGAAATCAAATACAAAAAGAGCTAAAAATGAATAGATATATGGCTTCGTAAACGTTATAAAGTAGAACAGAAACGTGTCTGATCCCTCACTGATATGAGTAAAAAAAATAACAAAATTTAAGTTAATGACTCTAGACATGATACAGTGGCAACATGGAAAGTGATAAGAAGCATGATACCAAATGGAAAGACTACCCCAGAAAGTTATGAAAATACTACGGGGTTGAAAGACAAAGCTGAAAACTTTAATAACTTTTTTGCTAACGTTGGGAAAAATACAGAGAAAACGCAAGAAAGCATCAACTCAGTGAACATGAGTAATTACTTAAATGACAAATCTTCCAATATAAACATTAGAGATTACTCCAAGATCCTGGTGATTTTGCTACCCTAATTCTTACCATAAAGAGTCTAAGAAACTCTGGCTTATATGATCAAGATGGTATACCGTTCCAGTTCATCAAAGATGCTCTATCCATGATTGTATCATACATTCTAGCTATTATAAACACTTCCATAGTAACTAAAACGTTTCCTGACTCTAGGAAAAAATCACATGTAATACCTCTGCTTAAAAAGGGGGGCAGAGAAGATATGACAAACTATCGTCCCATTTCCCTGCTACCCATTTTCTCCGAAATATTAGAAAAAAATTGTTGCATGACAAGTAATGCCATATCTAGAGAGACTGCACTACTCAAAGTTACTAATAAATTTTACAATAACATAGATACGAAAAAATCTCTCTGCTTGTATTATTAGACATATCAAAAATAAATCGACAGTGTAAACCATTAAATTCTTTTTAATAAGTGTACTAACCTAAACACTGACCCAACCTGGTTTAGAGAGCATTTATCTAATCACAGACAGTGTATCCATCTTAAATGGATTATCTCTACTCCAAAAAAAATTTCGTTTGCTGTTCCACAGAGATCAGTCCTAGGTCCTATCCTCTCCTCCCTTTATGTAAATGATCTGTATTGTTTTATTTCTAACTGTCTATTTGTACAATATGCAGATGACACTCAGTTACTCCTCATTGATGATATTAATATTATCCCAGCGCTAACCTTAAGAGCAGAAAAAACACTGTCAAATATTAAAACCTATTTTCAAGAAATTGGGCTGTTATTAACTAAAGTAAAACACAATGCATGTTTATTGGCTCAAGATGCCTTATGGCACAAATTCCAGAAACCACAACAATTAATTTTTTCGGCAGTGTCACTACTAGCAAAACAGTAAAAAATCTAGGAATTCACTTTGATAACAAAATGATTTTTTTATTCCCATATAGGTAAAGTATGCAAAAAGTTTACATGAACACTAATGTACTTATCACGTTTATAAGACAATGTTGAGACTACCACTGGAATAACGATTGTTGAATCAGTAGCAGTAAGTCAAATTAATTATTTCACAATTGCATTGGGAGCTACCAATAAGACTCAGATAAATAGAATACGGAAGCTTTTGCAGCTCGAGTTGCCCTGGAAGGAATAAGAAAATATGACCAAATCACACCAGTTCTTAAAAAACTTGGGAGTTGCGGGCAGAAAACAAGGTCGCCTAAGCTATTTACGTTTTTGTATACAAAATTTTGAAGCATCATTATCCTAGCTGGCTATTTGACTTAAAAACAGTCAGGGACATAAGGGGAACCAACACAAGACAGAGTAGTGAGCTCTTTATTCAGAGAACAAACACAGAAGCAGGTTCAAAGATGATCATTATTAAAAGGCCAACATTGTGGAAAAATATTGCAGAACATCTTAAAAATTCATCCTCCTTCAGGGCTTTTGAAGGTAAACTACGTAGTTTTCTTTTGGACAAATAATTACTGTTCACACACTAATCAAACTTGATTTAATGCAATTTCCCTTAACACCAACCATCTTATATGTAAATAGATATCGCCTTCTTTGATTTTTAAGTTATGAACTAAATATTCTCATTGTATGGAATACAAATATGGTGATGATGCCGATAATAACGATCCTGTATTGAGTGTTAATATTACTATTTTATTATTAACATTAAATTGTTAAAATGTTTATTACAGTATAATTATTATAATCATAATTTTAGGCGTATCTGTTAACTCAAGGTAATCTTCATTTTCTAGGAATTCTATAAGTTCAATTACATGTCTACTTATAAGTGTACTCTTAGTTTTGTAAAAGAATAGCCATTGACAAATGAAAATAGATTTGTTTGTTTGTTTGTTTGTTTGTGTGTTTGTTAATCATTTGCTCTTTTCTGCATTATTACAAACCAGATATTGTAATACAACAGTCGTCATAGTATTTTTACAATAACTCATATGACTGGTTTCAAGCATATGGAAACCCTTTCATTTATTTTGTCCTTTATTCAGTAAAAACAAAAATATGGAGGATATCTTCCGGAGGTGTTCTTTTAAAATACTCCACCATCCGAGAAACAAGATTAGCAACTTTGGAGTTTTACGTAATGAGCGGAAAATGACAAACTCCAATCACGAAACACTAATTAAAACTTTCAAACTTTTCAACAAAGGCCTCCCAGAATGTATTTTCATCAACACATCTCTATTTTTTTTTTTTTACTTCTTTGCTTAGGTTTGATATTATATATATGAAGAAGTATATGCTTTTTTTATGAGTGTGACACCGGGACTGGCAAAAACTGCCCTCATCAATATAGGCTTGGGCATGAGAAAGCACCAAGACGAAGGAAAAGAAAAAGGCTAAGAACAAGACAGAGATGAAGTAATGTTACAAAAAGGATAAGACCTTTATAGATTTTAAGTAACACTAAAGAGGAAAAGTAATGACGAAAATTATACAGAATCCCCAATTTTTAGGATGCATATTTAGAAACTTGGATTATGTGATTCCTTCAAAACAAGTTAGAGGCTATGATTTTTAAGAGGGAAAATTTCGTTAATTTCGAAGACAATAGGGTTATCAGGTGAAGAAGGAGATAAAGAGATAACCAGATACTGTGTCTTGGAGGCATTGAATTTAACTAAATTTTGAGTGCCCCACTCATATACCCTCTACAAATCGGTGCCGAGAGTAGAAGAAAGAGTGATACGAGACTGTTACGAGTAGCAGATGAAGGTTATGAAGAAAAGACAGAGGAAAAGTGAAGGGTAGAAATGTCAGCAAAGGCATGAAGAAAAGAGGAAGATGGGGATTGTAGAAGATCATTGATGAATGAAAGGAACAGAGTAGGTGAAAAAAACAGAGCCCTGGGGAACCCCACTGGTAGCAGAGAAAGGGCTAGATTTGCATCATCACTACAGATATAAAACGGTCAGAAAGAAAACTGGAAATTAGAGAACAGAGAGAAGGGGTAAAGCCATAAGCAGGGAGTCTCGTCAACAGAACCTTGTGCCAGACTCTGTCAAAAGCCTTAGATATATCACGGGTAGCGACAGAGGATTCCCCATAGTTCCTCAGAGAAGATGACCATACATGAGTAAGATAGGACTGGAGGTCACCAATGGATCTTGCCCAATGGGAGTCGTATGGGTGATCGGAGATAAGTGAGTTAGATTCAAGACGTTTCAAGAAATAAGCATTGAGCAAGGTTTCGGAAGCTTTAGCAACAGAGGAAGTTAGAGCAATCGGAATTTTGAAGGAATAGAGCGGTTACCCTTCTTAGGAACAGGTTTAACTAGAGCATGATTTCAAAATGATGGATAGATACTGGTTGACAAAATGAGGCGAAAAAGACGGCAAAGTACGGGAGTAAGTTCATTTGCAAACTCCTTAAGGGACCTTGCAGGAATACCTTCGGGACCAAATGCCTTGTTCGTCTTTAGTGATATAAGAATCTTATGAACTTTGCATGAAGAAAGGATAAGGGAGGGCATAGGGTTAGAGAGGGGTAAAGATTGAGGGGCAGGTGCACTGTAATCATTTATAGAAGAGTTGGCAGAAAAATGAGGGCCAAAGAGAATGGCTTTGTCAGCGCAAACTATAGAACTATCAGAATGAATGAGAGGGGGAGAGCTTGAGTTACAGAAGTTTTGGGAGAGGTTTTTGGCTAAGGACCAGAAACATTTGTCAGTGGAGAGGAGGTAAAGTCATCAACTTTCCTTCTTATAAAAGAAGTTATAGATTTTCGAAACTGAGCAGTGGAGTGATTCCTAGCTACTGTAAAAGCAGAGCAAGTTAAATCAGAAGAAGAGGCTTGGTAAGATTGGTGTGCTCGATTCCTAGCCTGGATAGCCATGGAGCAGGCACGTTAAAACCAAGGTTTAGGGAGAGAGAAAAATCAAGCGCTATTGATAAATAATGAATGAAGCCACATTTTCTCATCCAGCCGAGTGGTAACGCTCGCAACTTTGATTCATCATGTCGTGGGTTCAGGGACCTCCACTACCTAAGAATAAGCTTCGCATTTGCCAAAATTGAATTCCTTCGCAAGAAGGCACCCTCTTGGACCTTAGTAGAAAAGAGAGTCCGTAATGTAAAGCCGATCACACAACATCCACGTAATGTCGTTGTGGAGGACCTTTCATTATCAATCCTTTTTATCTGTTCCCTTCTCCAGTGAGTCAATTTTAACTTGTCTTTCATATTCTAGTTCTCACTCTACATTCTGAATCTCCTTCCCAATAATTGTTACGTGCATTGAGCACATTCATCAGTAATCTCTTATATCTCCATAATTTGGAGTAATAAATAGGCATGACCTTTGCTTATTCCAGTGCTATGTCACTCAATTATCATAAAACAAGAGGACCGCATAGTACAAGCACATAATATATAAGCAGTAATAACAATAAAATTATTAAACACACTCGTGTTCATTATACTTACATTTAGAAAAAGAATCATATTTGCTTATAAAATAGAAAGAAGTATTAAAATAATAAAGGTAATAATAATAATAATAATAATAATAATAATAATAATAATAATAATAATAATAATAATAATAATAATAATAATAATAATCATAAAAATAATAATAGTAATAATAATAACAATAATAATAATAATAATAATAATAATAATAATAATAATAATAATAATAATAATAATAATAATAATAATAATAAGAGTAATAATAATAATAATAATAATAATAATAATAATAATAATAATAATAATAATAATAATAATAATAATAATAATAGTAATAATAATAATAATAATAATAATAATAATAATAATAATAATAATAATAATAATAGTAATAATAATAATAATAATAATAATAATAATAATAATAATAATAATAATAATAATAATAATAATAACAATAATAATAATAATAATAATAATAATAATAATAATTATAAACTAATAATAATAATAATAATAATAACAACAATAATAATATTATATCGTCTGAATTAATAATATATTAGATTAAACGTCAACTCCATAAGTGCCCTGAGAGAAACTTTGAAAAGACACGTGTTAGTGGTTTAATTCTCGTCAGCTCTTTACTTCATTTCCGCGGCTGCTGTCTCTGATTAACTTTGGAGATTCTTATCCCTGGACAACTTCAACAGCCTTCGAAGTCGCTAAAATCGTATCAACGGGTAAAATCAGCTTAGACGAAAGGTATTTGGTATTAGACTTTCACGAATAGATAAACCCCGATAATCTTTTGCATAAGTGAGAGCGAAGTGTTTAGAGCATTCATAGCCGGATTTGCAATAATGAATTTACAGTGTTTCTATGCACGAATCACTTCTAGCATGCTTAAGTGGTCAAGCGTACATGAACATCAATCAGCCAGGTGAACAAGTTTAAGGCATGGAGGATAGAGATGCAACAGATTTCAGCATTGATTCTCTCTCTCTCTCTCTCTCTCTCTCTCTCTCTCTCTCTCTCTCTCTCTCTCTCTCTCTCTCTCTCTCTCTCTCTCTCTCTCTCTCTCTCTCCTCTCTCTCTCTCTCTCTCTCTTGCTTCATGGAATGCTTATATATTATCTCATATTTGTGTTTTGTGGTGTCTTTGTTTCTTGGCATAGGATTCAATTAACCGAAATCATATTGCAGATGACTTTTCTGATATATGTTAACAAATGGAAATGGTTTTGTAACAATTGTCATTACTTAAGATTTTAGCTCTTCATCAGCATCAAAACATGTCAATGAGTCCCTTTTTCAATAAAAATTTGACCATTTTTACCATCATTAAATTTTTGTCCTTCCGACCTCCTTTGACCAAGCTGTATATACCTCCTGCTATAAATGTTTCATTTTTTTTAGATTCCTTAATCCCCAGTTAATCAGCAATATGATTTTAGAAATAACCAAAGTTGATAACACCCCAGTTTCGAAAATGACCATCGCTATTCATCTCTACGCTCTGAACTCGTCCTCAAAAGATAAAGAAAAATGTAGCAAAATTTTTTATTCTTTTCACTCTCACACTTTATCTCTTCTTAACAAAATCCATTTTTTTTTTTCACAAAAGCAGACCCCAGATATTTTACTTCTCCATATAGAAATGTGTAAAAAAAAAAAATGCACGCACACAAGCCTAATGCAACGTAAACAAAAAAACAAAAACAAAAAACAAAACAAAAACATTTATTTCCATTTTGTACAATGGTTATTCAACATTAATAGTAACTTATAAGTAGACATGTAATTAAACTAATAAATAAGAGGGTTAGACATATAGTTAAATTAAATGTAGCTTTCATAGAAAATAATAATGCTGTAATAAAAATGTTAACAATAATGTTAATAATAAAGTAGTAAGTATGCCACTAGATACAGGATCGTTATTATCTGCATCATTTCCATATTTGTTTCCTTACAATGAGAATAATTAGTTCTTAATGAGCAGCAACTATTTGTCCAAAAGAAAACTATATAGTTTGCCTTTGAAAGCTGTGAAGGAGGATGCATTTTTAAGATGCTCTGGAATATTATTCCAGAGTGTTGGCCCTTTGATAGTGATCATCTTTGAACCTGCTTCTGTGTTTGTTCTGTGAATAAAGAGCTCACTGCTCTGTCTTGTGTGGGTTCCCCTTATATCCCTGACTGTTTTTAAATCAAATAGCCAGCTAGGAAAATGATGGTCCAAAATTTTGAATACAAAAACATAAATAGCATAAGCGACCTTATTTTCTGCCCGCAGCCACCCAAGTTTATTGAGAGCTGGTGTGATGTGGTCATATTTTCTTATTCCTCCCAGGGCAACTCGAGCTGCAAAATTAATAAGCTTCTGTATTCTGTTTATCTGAGTCTTAGTGGTAGCTCCCCAAACAGTTGTGCAGTAATTAATGTGACTTAGGGATAGAGATTCAACAAGAGTTATTCGAGTGGTAGTCTCAAAATTGTCTTTTATACGTGATAAGTACAGTAATGTTCCTGTAACCTTTTTGCATACTTTATCTATGTGGGAATCAAACAACATGTGGTTATCAAAGTGAATTCCTAGGTTTTTGACTGTTTTGCTAGGTGTGATAATATTGTCGCAAAAATTAATTGTTGTGTTTTCTGGAATTTGTGCTATGTGGAACCTTGAACCAATAAATATGCACTGTGTTTTACTTTCGTTAATTAACAGCCCAATTTCTTGGAAATAGGTTTTAATTTTTGACAGAGTGTTTTCTGCTCTTAAAGTTAGCTCTGGGAGATTATTAATATCACCACTAAGGAGTAGTTGAGTGTCATCTGCATATTGTAGGACTAGACAGTCAGAAATGAAAGAAGATAGATCATTTACGTAAATGGAGAAGAGGATAGGACCAAGTACTGATCCCTGTGGAACACCAAATGATAAATTTTTTGGCACAGAGATAATGTTGTTAAGACGTATGGACTGTTTACGATTAGATAGATACTCGCTAAACCAGCTTGGATCAATATTAAAGATAATACATTTACTTAAAAGAATTTCATGGTTTACACTGTCGAAGGCTTTTGATAAGTCTAATAATAAAAGAAGAGATATTTTTTTTCATATCTATATTATTATATATACTATTCGTAACTTTAAGCAGTGCAGTTTCCGTCGAAAGTTTCGGTCTGAAACCATGTTGGTTAATACTTATTATTCTATTTGATTCTAAATATGACATAAGTTGGCATGCAACAATTTTTTCTAATATTGTAGAGAAAATGGGTAGCAGGGAAATGGGACGATAGTTTGTCACATCTTCTCTGTCCCCCTTTTTATGCAGAGGTATTACATGTGATATTTTCCAAGAGTCAGGAAACTTTTTAGTAACAATGGAAGTGTTCATAATAGTTAGAATATAGGATGCAATCATGGGTAGAGCATCTTTGATGAACTGAAATGGTATACCATCTGAACCATAAGAGCCAGACTTTCTTAGGCTCTTTATGGTAAGAATTAGGGTAGCACAATCGATAGGAATTATCTTGAAGTACTCTCTTGTGTTTTCATTGGAAGAATTGTCATTTAAGCAATTACTCATATTCACTGAGTTGATGTTTTCTTGAGTTTTTTCATATGTATTTTTGCCAACGTTAGCAAAATAGTTATTAAAGTTATCTGCTTTTTCTTTCAACTCCGTAATATTTTCATAACTTTCTGAGGTACTCTTTTCATTTGGTATCATGCTTCTTATCACTTTCCATGTTGCTGCTGTATCATGTCTAGAGTCATTAAATTGTTTTTTGTAAAAGTCTTTTTTACTTACACTGATGAGAGATCTGACACGTTTCTTTTCTGTTTTATAACGTTCTCGGAGAGTCATATCACATCTATTCATTTTTAGCTCTTTTTGTATTTGATTTCTGATTTGCATTGCCTCTTTGATGTCATTAGTTAGACAGGGGGCTGAGGGGCGGGTTATTTTTCTTGTTACAATGGGTGCACAACTATCTACGCATTCAAGGAAGACTTTTGTTAGAATCTCAACCTGCAAATCGACGTTATCTGTGTATTTAATTCTATTAAGTGCATTTGTGTTGTTGATTAATATTTCACAAAAGATATCAGGCGAGTAATTTTTTAGACACCGGAATGTCTTGAGGAGAGGCTTCCTTTTGGGCTTGTTTATGTTTAGCATAGCAATGTTCAGCTCGTGGTCTGCAATTGGGCAGGAAACTACGTCCCAAGAGAGTATACTTTCCACTTTATTTGTTATTATCAGATCTATGACTAGCTACTGCCTACTCAACGTGTGATGTGGTATTCCTTTTGTTTCTCTTATCATATGTACTCGATTCAGAAACCATAAGAGAAAGTTATATATATATATATATATATATATATATATATATATATATATATATATATATATATATATATATATATATATATATATATATATATATATATATATTTATATATATATATATATATATATATATATATATATATATATATATTATATATATATATATATATATATATATATATATATATATATGAATCATTTTTTACCCCGACCGGGACTCGAACCTAGGACTTATAATTACTAGGTTCGAGTCCCGGTCGGGGTAAAAAATGATTCATGTTTTCACATATGTAATGTGCTTATATATATATATATATATATATATATATATATATATATATATATATATATATATATATATATATATATATATATATATATATATATATATATATATATATATATTTCACTTTTATGTTATTTATAGTCAGTATATTCAAGATCCAAAACTGATAAAGTTTTATAATATATTTAAAAATATTATTAGATAGTATTTAAAAAGTTATGACTTATCAACTGAGTCTATAAACATTTCAAGCAAAGTATAATTATTACGTCAGTCTTGTAAGAACTATTAGGCATTCCCTTATTGAATATTTCTAATATTGTACGATGAAAATTCTTAGACCCATTGAAAAATTATTTGAAAGAAAATATTTTAATATTACACCTGACTGCAATACTTTTCCTGAGAAAATTACTCTAAGATCAAAGGAATTACATTAAGAAATATAAAAAGAAAAAAATGGATTTTAATGATGAGAAATGAATTGGGAGAACAAAGGAAGAAAAAAGGTTAGAAAACAAGGAAAAATACATACCTAATAATTCTAAGGACGAGATGAGGAAATACAAACAAAGGAGTGAGATACCAAGCAGTGAATGACAAAAATCAAACACAAATACTCATAACTCGATCTCAAAACACCTATCAAAATATCCTGTTTATGGGCCGATTTCTTAAGCAGTGTAAACCTTGGATACCATATTATTTGTTAGCTAGACACACGCAAATGGATTTCATAAACGCATCTGACGCGTTTCTGTGTATGGCTAAGATCCCCCAAGGAGGAGGGGGGGTCCTAGCCATACACAGAACCGCATCAGATGCGTTTATGAAATCCATTTGTGTGTCTAGCTAATTAACAATATGGTATCCTAGGTTTACACTGTTGAAAAAATCGGGCCGAAGAGTCTGGCTTTTGATGGAAACCAACATTAGTTTTTGATGTAGAGCCAAATTAGTTTCTATTAATATTACATTAGCTGTAATGAGACCTCATGTAATCGTTTTGTGGCATCTTGCAGTATCTTGATTATTATGTTATAGTTTTGGATTGCTTTCTGAGTTCTGTTTCAACTAAATATAAGAAATTGGTTTTCCTTTCCTTTGCTAGATGTTTACTTTATTTTGTACTCTCTCGAAAAATTATTTTTCCATTTTGTGATAGTTTTCTTTTGAATAGATTCTCTCTCTCTCCTCTCTCTCTCCTCTCTCTCTCTCTCTCCTCTCTCCTCTCCTCTCTCTCTCTCTCTCTCTCTCTCTCCTCTCTCTCTCTCTCTCTCTCTCTAATACACACACACGCACGCGCACTCGCACACAAGATGTAACTTAGCTCTGCCCTCTTTTGTGTATGTGGAATGACGTATCCTACAAATCCTTAACTTTAAATATTTTGTTTGTTAAAATGTAAACCTCAAGTTTCTTCAAGAGAAATTTTACTAAATATTTAGGACACCCAAAGTAAATATATTGTTGCTTATTGCAGTTCATTCTATCTATATCACATAACATGCGATATTGAATAGGCCGTAGTGGTGATGTGATATATACTGAAAATTAGAAGAGTTACGAAGCATCCCTGATTGCTATAAAAGTGTAATGTATTATTAGCATTTAAAGTTATATATATCATAAAACAGACTCGTTTGAAGTTTATATTTTGTTTGAGGTGCTGAGCTCGCTGTAAGCCTTCACTCCAGAGTAGCTTGTGATCGGTAATACGTCATGGATTCCATTTTCCATTCTAAACAAGCAAACAAACAAAAAAACATTTTTTTCCCATTTTTATACAATGGCTATTCTTTACAAAACTAAGAGTGCACTTATAAGGAGACATGTAATTAAGCAAAAAGTAAAGAGAAAATGAAAATTACCTTGAGTTAACGGATACGTATAATATGATAATAATTAATAATTAATTAATAGGAGATGGGGGTGCTCGTGGATAGAGGGATAGGGAGATATGAAGAGAGGAGAGAAGGGGATAGATGAAAACAGTAAATTGCACTTTTCCAAACTGCAAATTTTTCTCTCTCTCTCTCTCTCTCTCTCTCTCTCTCTCTCTCTCTCTCTCTCTCTCTCTCTCTCTCTCTCTCTCTCTCTCTCTCTCTCTCTCTCTCTCTCTATCTATCTATCTATCTATCTATCTATCCATCTCTGTCCTCATGAATTCAATAGGAAAATTAATTTAGGTATTTAGAACAAACAATATTAGTGTGTTTACAATGAGTTTGTATGTTTGTACGTTTCATATATGTATATACGCATACACACACACACAGAAAAAAAATCTGTTGACCGGTTTTCTGGAATGATATAAAAATGTGAAGGCCTTTTTTTATCTTTTCCCTTTTTTATGCCAAAGTTTATTATCAGGATAGATCAATGGATAAATCTGTTATAATTCATTGCTACTGTGAAAGGAATGGAAAAAATAAATAATAATAATAATAATAATAATAATAATAATAATAATAATAATAATAATAATAATAATAATAAAAACAATAATAATAATAACAATAATAATAATAATAATAATAATAATAATAATAATAATAATAATAATAATAATAATAATTATAATAATAGTAATAATAATAATAATAATAATAATAATAATAATAATAATAATCAACGGTAATACTCGATACAGGATCGTTATTATCAGCATTGTCACCGTATTTGTGTTCCTTACAATAAGAATTATTAGTTCTTAACTTGGAAATCATAGAAGGCGATATCTATTTAAATATAGAATGGTTATAGCGAAGGGAAATTGCAGTATATCAATAAGTTTGATTAGGGTCGAGCAATTTTTTCCAAAAGAAAACTATATAGATTGCCTTTGAAAGCTACGAAGGGCGATGAATTTTTTAAGATGTTCTGGAATATTGTTCCATTCAGAGTGTTGCCCTTATAATAGTGATCATCTTTGAACCTGCTTCTGTGTTTGTTCTATGAATTAGAGCTCAGTACTCTATCTTGTATTGGTTCCCCTTATATCCCCGACTGTTTTGAAATTAAATATCCAGCCAGGAAAATGATGGCTGAAAATTTTGTATGCAAAAATGTAAATGGCATAGGCGACCTTGTTTTCTGCCTGCAGCCATCCAAGCTTTTTGAGAGCTGGTGCCTTCTTGCAAAAGATTTTTGTTTGCAATCTATACCGTAATTAAATGCGCTTTCTAGCCTCAGACCGTAGAGGATCGCGAACCCACAACCTGACGAATCAAAGTCGTAAGCATTACCAGTCAGCCACAGTGGCCACACAGTCCAGCGTAGCATCTGAAAAACTGATGTAAAGAAACTTCTCGGAAAATACTGCATGAGAAAGTTTTCCAGTTTCTTTCCTTGCATTTACATATATATGAAAACTGGAGATAAAAGATGAACTTTATCATGCCGTTAGAGGGCATCAGGAATACAAATTGCAAAGCAATCCCTTCTGTTCCTTAAAAGATTTGTAGTAAAGCAGGTTTGTCTACACGTAGTTAGTAAAAGTTAATTATTTGATTACTTATTCTTCTCTGTTAACAACCACGTAGATTGTATATTTTTATATTTGTCTACTATTTAATTTTGTCTGTACAAAATATTTATATACATTTAGAAAAGTCATATTTCCCCTTATAAGGGGGTGGCTGTGTCAAAGCAATATTCCTTAACTCTTAGCGGAAAGAAAATACAGAGATGAGGATTCCCAGTCCCATCCTTCTGTCCAATATAGTTCACTATTCGATACGTAGGGGAACACGAAAGAAGTACATTATCCTCCAGAGATGAGGTAATAATACTCAATAGGAAAAGGACAGGTTGATAGAATAGTCGAAGTACTGAGGTCCTAGAGATATGGCGAGAATATGTCCTGGGATAAGAATTAGGAGAGATAGCAAAGTGAAGTAGTATGGAGTTAGATGGGAAGAGGCAGTTGCTGCACCAACCAGTCCGCGAACTACAAATCTCTACACAATACCTGAGAAACGAGGCCGCTTGGCAAGTGTCACGTGGTCTTGGCAGTGGGAGAGGGATGCAACTCGCCAACTCATCAGAGCAGGAATGGAAGTAGTAGCAAAAGAAAAGAGAAAACAGCAATGGAAGTAGTAGCGATAGAAAAGAGAATGAAGTGATACCTTACGGCAATGAGAAAGAAAGTCCAGGTTAAGATTAAGAGAAGAGTCATTAATGAGTCTGACTGCCTTTGATTCCACCCTATCAGGGAGATAATTATATGAAGAAGAACCCAAGACATGCGAGCAGTATCTTAGCTAGGTTAGATAAGACCTTCATAGATTTTAAGTAACTGTAAAGAGGAAAAGTAAGAATTTGAAATTTGGATTATATGATTCCTCCAAGATAAGTTAGAGGCTTGATTATGCTGAATGACAGGGGGTTTGTCTGAGTCATAAGAGATAGGACTAAGCCATTCTCTTCATTACCGGATACACCCGCACACATGAGTCATAGTATATGATCTTCTTTCATAAAAGGCTTCGCTCACTTCTCGAGGGAAAGAGCATGGAATAGTGATGTGGTGTATGAATTTTATACTCAAGGGAAGTTAAACTAATGATCGCTGACTTATCTTAGCTCTCTTGGATAGAGATGCTTTTGATATTTTCCTCTTGATTATGCTGAATGACAGGAGCTTTCTCTGAACAGTAAGAGTTAGGACTTAAGCCATCTTCTTCATCAACGGATACACCACCTCTCGGTCATAAAAGGCTTAGCTCACTTTTGAAGGAAAATAGCATGTAGTAGTAATGTGGAATATTATTTTTTTTTACTCCAGGGAAATCAAAACAATGATCATTGGCAAATCTCAAGTTTCTTGAATAGAAATGCTATTTGATGTTATCCCCTTGATTGGCCTGAATGACAGAAGCTTTATCTGAGATATAAGAGTGAGGGCTAATCCACCCTCATCATCACCAGATGCACCCACACACATATGATCAACACAAGATTCTCGGTCTCCAATGGCTTAGCTCACTTTTTGAGGAAATGAGTTTGGAATAGTCAACTGACGTGCTAAATCTTTACTCAAGGGAAATTAAAATAATGATCATTGATCTCTGGACTTAGCTCATAATATATTTTCATAGGCTTTAGAATTGTCGTGTCACTTATCTCAAACTGGCTGGAAAGAGAGAGATAGGAATTTAATTTAAATGTATATAATATATAAGTTTAACACAGTGCAATATATTACAGACACATTTTCTTTAAGATATAAGAGAATGTATGAAAGATATCACATGGAGTTGGCATAAACTTTCAAGTTTTGTATTATTCCTTAGATTTTGGGGGAACATGGGGATTTATTTTGATTATTTGTTAAGCATTTTTAATATAAATTTTTGAAAGGATTACTAAAAGCAGTGTAAATCAAACGACTGAGTAAGACAAAATTCTGTAAAACGTTGTGAATTAGAAATATACACATACACATGTCAACAGACTAAACTAAGTTTACATGAAAAATTTGAAAAAAAAGTTCAATACATATTATTGTATTTTCAAGAAAGGATAAAATCAGGAATACCAAAACTTTCAATATAACATGGTTTTCAATTTCTATTTCTATAACCACAGTTTCATTAAAAAAAATTTAATCCACCTCCAGAGATCCTTCTTAATATGTAACAATGTATCCTGCTTATGAATTTAATCTTTCGTCTGTGGAACAGCACTTGGGCACTTTCCTCACTAACCTCCTCCTCCTATCTGAAACCCACTTGTCTATACATGCTTCCACTGACCCTTTCCAAATCTCCCACTATAATCTGTATACTCGTTTTCGCCCCAAAGGTGGGGTCTGTACTTACTGCAACATTAAACACTCCTACTGTGAGGCTCAGGGACCTTGAATCTCCTGACTTTGATGTTCTCTGGCTAAAAGTCTATCTCTCCAGTACCACTATCATCCTTTGCTTCTGCTACTGTTCTCCAAACTCCACCGAGTTTATGTCTTTCTTTGAATATCTCTCCTCGTGCCATGAGTCCTTGCTATCTTCTCACCCACTTGCCGAAGTTCTCTACATTGAAGACTTCAATGTACACCACAGTGAGTGGCTTCATTCTTCTCACACTGATGTCGGAGGAAGCGAAGCTCTTGCTTTCTCTATTACTCACGATGTGGAGCAAATTATCAAACATCCTACTCGCGTTCCTGATCGTCACAAGCATGCTGCAAACACTCTTGACCTATTTTTTACTTCTAACCCTTCAAACTACTCTTATTCTGTGCTTTCCCCTCTTGGTAATTCTGACCACTCCATGATCTATGTCTCTTCCATTTTTGCTCCCCCACCACCAATCCCTCCTACTCAATGCCGCCTTTGGCACTTCGAGCGAACCCAATATGAAAATTTTCGTAACTTTCTCTTTGACTTCCCATGGTATGACTACTGCTTTCAGTCACGCAACCCTGATCGGGTAGCTGTAAAAGTTGCCGAGATCATGACCGCGGGAATGGAGGCGTACATCCCCTCTTCTACAAAAACTTTCTCTCCCCCTAAACCTTGGTTTGACCGTGCCTGCTCCATGGCTATCCAGGCTAGGAATCAGGCTCACCGATCTTACCAAGCCTCTCCTTCCGATTTAACTCGCTCTGCTTTTATTGTAGCTAGGAATTGCTGTACAGCTCAGATTCGAAGGTCTAAGGCTTCCTTTATAAGAAGGAAAGTTGATGACCTTAACTCCTCTCCCACTGACAAATGCTTCTGGTCCTTAGCCAAAAACCTCTCCAAAAACTGCTATAACTCAAGCTTTCCCCCTCTCATTTGTTCTGATGATTCTATAGCTTGCTCTCCCACTGACAAAGCCACACTCTTTGGCTCTCATTTTTCTGCCAACTCTTCTATCAACGATTCCAGCACACCTGTTCCTCAGTCATTTCCCCTCTCTAACCATATGCCCTCCCTTATCCTTTCTTCATGCAAAGTTCATAAGGTTCTTCACTCACTAAAGACAAACAAGGCATCTGGTCCTGATGGTATCCCTGCAAGGTTCCTTAAGGAGTTTGCAGATGAACAGGCTTCCGTGCTTTGCCGTCTTTTTCACCTCATTCTGTCAACCAGTATCTATCCTTCATCTTGGTATCATGCTCTAGTTCAACCTGTTCCTAAGAAGGGTGACCGCTCTATTCCTTCTAATTACCGACCTATTGCTCTAACCTCCTCTATTGCTAAAGTTTTCAAAACTTTGCTCAATGCTCACTTTTTGAAACGCCTTGAATCTAACTCACTTATCTCCGATCACCAGTACAGCTTCCGCAAGGGAAGATCCACTGGTGATCTCCTGTCCTATCTTACTCATGTATGGTCATCTTCTCTGAGGAACTATGGGGAATCCTTTGGCATTGCCTTGATATCTCTAAGGTTTTTGACAGAGTCTGGCACAGGGCTCTGTTGGGCAAACTCCCTGCCTATGGCTTTACCCCTTCTTTCTGTTCTCTGATTTCCAGTTTTCTTAATGACCGTTCTATATCTGTAGTTGTTGATGGCGCGACATCTAGCTCTTTCTCTGTTTCCAGTGGTGATCCATAGGGCTCTGTTCTTTCACCTACTCTCTTCCTTCTCTTCATCAATGATCTTCTACAATCCCCATCTTCCTCTCTTCTTCATGTCTTTGCCGATGATTCTACCCTTCACTTTTCCTCTGCCTTTTCTTCACAACCTTCATCAGTTACTCGTAATCAATCTCGTATCACTCTTTCTTCTACTCTTAACTCCGATTTGCAGAGAGTATCTGAATGGGGCACTCAAAATTTAGTTAAATTCAATGCCTCCAAGACACAGTTTCTGGCTATCTCTTTACCTTCTTCTCCTCCTGATAACCCTATTGTCCTCGAAACTAATGAAATTTACCCTCTTAACTCTATCAATATATTAGGAATCCATATAACATCTAACTTGTCTTGGAGGAATCACATAATCCAAATTTCTAAATCTTCTTCCAAAAAATTGGGGGTTTTGTTTCGTTTTCGTTATTACTTTTCCTCATTGCAGTTACTTAAAATTTACAAAGGTATTATTCGCCCCTGCTTAGAATACTGCTCACACATCTGGGGTGCTTCTTCCTTTACTTATCTTCTTGATAGGGTTGAATCTAAGGCAGTCAGACTCATTAATGATCCTTCTCTTACTTCTAACCTGGATTCTCTCTCTCTTTTCGCCGTAAGGTATCTACCCTTTCACTTTTCTATCGCTTCTACTTCCATCGCTGCTCTGATGAGTTGGCGAGTTGCATCCCTCCTCCACTTCCGAGGCCGCTTAATACTCGCCAAGCGGCCTCATCTCACAGGTACTGTGTGGAGATTTGTAGCTCGCGGATTGGTCGGTGCAGTGACTGCTTCTCCCCATCTACCTCCAGACTCTGGAACTCTCTTCCTCCTTCTGTCTTTCCTAATTCTTATGACCTCTCATCCTTCAAAAAGCAGATCTATCGTCATCACAGAGCCTAGTCCTCCATATCTCTGGGTCCTCTTTACTTTGACTGTTTTTTTCTGTCTGTTGTTTTCCTTTGTGTGGCATTACCTCATCTCTGCCTTGCCCTTAACCTTTTTCTTTTCCTTCATCTTGGTATTTTCTCGTGCTCGGGCCTTTGTTGATGAGGGCAGTTTCTGCCTGTCCCGGTGTCACACTCTTAAAAAATAAAAAATATGACAACTTTAATCATTAATGAGTTGGCAGGTAATGATGAGATATAAATTAATTTGAATAATGTGATCGGTTTTTTCGTCACGAACTCCCTTTTCTAGTAAGGATTGGGGCGGTGCCTTCTTGCGAGGAGCCTTGATTTTGGCTAGTGTGACTGTTACCCTCGGTAAATTTCCTCTCAAACCTAAGACCGTGGTGGTCCTCGAAGCAATGACATGACAAATCAAAGTCGCGAGGTTACACTCACCTATGGAAGCCACAGAAAATAATATGAATAAAAATGAGAATAACTGGTTGAAAAATATTACTGCCTGGAAGCGGAAATAAATAAAATCTTCATTACAACAGTAGTCATCATATCTTTGTGTTTACATAAAGTTTATTAAACATTCAGTGATAAAAAATGAAGAGTGACCAAAGTACAGCTTAAGCATACATATATATACACATGCCTCATTCCCCCTTGTAAGGGGGGCGAGCCAAAAAATGCGCATTCATCACGACCCACATACACCTCAATAACCCCTCTCAGCTCCTTGGGGATAAGGGGTTGCCACATCTTCCCTCCCTTCCACCCTGCTTGGGTCAGCAACAAGGTAGGTGGTCAAGGAAATTTTGCAATGAGGCCCAACAGCTGCAGCTGGTTTACCCCCACATCTTCATCACATGGCGACTCCCCTCACACCCGTCCACCACAGTTCACTGAGCTAGCAGGTGCGAGAAATCTCTTTGGGTCGCGTCATATATGCACAATCTTCCTCCACTCATTCCAATCTCTTGCACACACTCTTCCCTGTTCCACTGACATTCCACGTGCATTCAGTGTTTTTTTCACGCAATCCATCCATCTCAGTCTAGGTCTCCATCTTGACCAAACTCCATACACTCTTCACTATTCGGTCATCACACATCCTTTCCATGTGTCCAAACCATCTCAACACTCTCTAACCTATCTGATAGCTTCTTTCCAAAACCCGTTTTCTGCCTGACATCCTCATTTATTACTCTATCTATTCTAGCTACACCATCCATACCTCTCAAACACCTCATCTCCATTATATTCAACTTCTTCCTTTCATCCTCTCTTGCATTCCAAGTCTCTGCTGCAGTTATGATTAATCTAACTTTTAGAACTCTATAATGCAATTTCTGAAGTCATAATAGTCTGGGAAATATACCAGAAGCCTTTTGTAGCGATAAGTATATATTTTCTGACTCGTGAGTATTCAGGTAAAAAAATATCTGTTGGAAGAACAGCTCTGAAAACTGATATTTGATAATTTACTGTCGTTTTATTTCTAGATAACTGTAAAGAGCAGCATAACTGTTTTCTCTATTGTTTCTATATCCATAACCCTCCCCCAAAAATATATAAGTAAATATGCAATGTAATACGTCATTTGAGAGGCTAATATTCTCTTCCCCCTTTATAGAAATATATGAGTATTTTGCATAATTGCATCTCATTTCATCTTAACAGTGTAAAACTGGGTCATATATTACTGAAAATTCAATTACAAGGCAGCGAATTTTGGCAGCCGTTCCAAAATTAAAATAGTCATGTAGAAAGGACAGATAGTAATTGGCAGGATGCTTAGAAATGCTGCAGTAGGAGATATATTTTATTGAAGCATGAGCCTGTTGCTAATACTTGATTAAGATTATACAATATTTATATAGGAGTGCATTTTTAACTTGTTCTTTATTTTGATGGTTCAATATCTTGCTCTCCCATTGACAAAGCCACTCTATTCGGCTCTCATTTCTCTGCCAACTCTTTTGTAAACAATTCCAGAGCACCTGTCCCTCAGTCTTTACCCATGTCTAACCCTATACCCACGCTTATCCTCTCTTCATGCAAAGTTCATAAGGCTCTTTGCTTGCTAAAGAAGAACAAGGCATCTGGTCCCGATGGTATCCCTGCAAGGTTTCTTAAAGAGTTTGCAGATGAAGTGGCTCCAGTGCTTTGTCGTCGTATATGCCTTATTCTGTCAACCAGTATCTATCCTTCCTTTTGGATGCATGCTCAAGTGTAACCTGTTTGTAAGAAAGATGAACGCTATATTCCTTCAAACTACCGAACTATTGCCATAACCTCTTCTATCACTAAAGTTTTTGAAACTTTGCTCAATGATCACTTCTTGAAGTGTCTTGAATTTTACTCGCTTATCTCCAATCACTAGTATGGCTTTCGCAAGGGAAGATCCACTGGTGACCTCTTGTCCTATCTTACTCATGCATGGTCATTTTCTTTGAGGAACTATGGGGAAACCTTTGTCGTCGCCCTTAATGTACAGTCTGGCACAAGGCTTTGTTGGCCAAACTCCCTGCCTATTGCCTCATCCCTTCCCTCTGTTCTCTGTTCTCCAGTTTTCTTTCTGACCGTTATATATCTGTAGGTATTGGCAGTGTAACATCTAGCCCATTTCCTGTTACCAGTGGTGTTCCACAGGGATTTGTTCTTTCACCTACTCTGTTCCTTCTCTTCATCAATGATCTTCTACAGTCCCCATCTTCCTCTCTTCTTCACGCCTTTGCCGACGATTCTACCCTTCAATATTCCTCTACCTTTTCTTCACAACCTTCATTTGCTACTCTTAACCAGTCTCGTATCACTCTTTCTTTTACTCTCAACTCTGATATGCAGAGGGTATCGGAGTGGGGCACCCAAGATTTAGTTAAATTTAATGCCTCCAAGACACAGTGTCTGGATATGTCTTTATCTTCTTCTCCTGATATCCCAATTGTCTTCAAAACTAACGAAATTTACCCTCGTAATCCTATTAACATATTAGGAATCCATATAGCCTCTTACTTCTCTTGGGAAAATTACGTATTCCAAATTTCTTAATCTGCCTCTTAAAAATTGGGGGTTCTGTTGCATTTTCATCATTACTTTATCTCTTTACAGTTACTTAAAATATGTAAAGGCCTTAGCCATCCTTGCTTAAAATACTGTTCACACATCTGGGGTGCTTCTTCTTATACTTATCTTATTGATAGGGTTGAATCCAAGGCAGTCAGACTCATTATGTTCCTCCTTTTACATTTAATTTTGATTCTCTTTCTCTTCGCCGTAAGGTATCATCCTTTTCTCTTTTCTGTTGTCAGTACTTCCATCTCTATTAAGATGAATTGGCGAGTTGCATCCCTCCCCCACAGCCGAAGCTGCTAAGCGGCCTCGTCTCACAGGTACAGTGTGGAGATTTGCAGTTCCCAGATTGGTCGGTGCAGCAACTGCTTCTTCCCATCTACCTCCAGACTCTTCAACTCTCTTCCTCCTTCTGCCCTCTTAATTTCTTATAAACTGCCTTCCTATAAGAGAAGATGTATCGTCATCTCAAGGATTAATCCTCCATATTTCTAGGTTCTCAGTACTTTAACAATTTGTTCAATCTGTCTTTTCCTTTGTGTATCATTACCTCATTTCTGCATTGTCTAAAGCCTTCTTTTTTAATTCGTCTTAATGCTTTCTTAATGCCCGGGCAATTTTTTATGAGTGCAGTTCCTTTGCCTGTCCCGGTGTCAGACTAAAAAAAAAATAAATAAATATAAATAAATAAATAAATAATAATAATAATAATAATAATAATAATAATAATAATAATAATAATAATAATAATAATAATAATAATAATAATAATAATAATAATAATTATATATATATATATATATATATATATATATATATATATATATATATATATATATATATATATATATATATATATATATATATATATATAAATGTCGTTAGAGAGTATCTGGAATATGAAGTGCAAAGAATTTCCTGTCCATAGCATATTCCTACAAATATTTATAATAAAACAAAGAGGAGTAGTTTTGCCTACACATAGTTGAAGTTCGTTCAAACCTAGAATATCAGAGCAGCCTCTGTGTTGGGTTGGCAGCCCTACTCTCCCTTACGGTTTTTTTTTTCGGGAAGTGGGAGGGTGGGATTGATAAGAGGAGTGGCTAGAGAGGGTGCCACCCAACACGGAGGTTCAGCTGATATTCTTGGTTTGAAAAAACTATAGTATAAGTTAAGAGTAATAAATTATATGTATTACTAAAGATATTTCTCTTTTGACAGCCACGTAGATTGCAAATTTTCAGTTATATCTTCTTATTATATTATGTCTATAAAAGATATGTCTATCCATATACAAGAGTCATATTCCCCCTTATAAGGGGGGTGGCTGAGTCAAAGCAAAATACCTTGACTTTTAGCGGAAGTTAAATGCAGAGATGGGGATTCCTAGGTCACATTGAAATAGGCACGCAAAAGACCTGTCATTCGTTTTTCATTAAAAATAAAACTGTCATTACAATGATTTTAAACGAATGTTTATCTACAATAACAAAGCAATTACAACTGACTTTTGATTTATAAAAACACCTTGAAATTTCCAATATTAAGACAATTTGCCTGTTTATCTATTTTCATTCTTCCTTTCCTTAAATTGTAGGATGTATCTAATACTGAGCTACGATTGGATGGATTCGGTTTTACGTCACGAACTCCCTTTTCTACTTAGGGCTAGGACAGTTGCCTTCTTACGAAGGGCTTGTTTAGTCAGATGTAATCATTACCCTGAGTGTATGCCCTTACTAACCTTTATCTTTATTATGCATATATATATATATATATATATATATATATATATATATATATATATATATATATATATATATATATATATATATATATATATATATATATATATATATATATATATATATATATATATATATATATATATATATATATATATATATATATATATATATATATATATATATATATATATATATATATATATATATATATATATATATATATATATATATATATATATATACATATACATATACATATACATATACATATACATATACATATACATATACATATACATATACATATACATATACATATACATATACATATATATATATATATATATATATATATATATATATATATATATATATATATATATATATATATATATATATATATATATATATATATATATATAAATGTCGTTAGAGAGTATCTGGAATATGAAGTGCAAAGAATTTCCTGTCCATAGCATATTCCTACAAATATTTATAATAAAACAAAGAGGAGTAGTTTTGCCTACACATAGTTGAAGTTCGTTCAAACCTAGAATATCAGAGCAGCCTCTGTGTTGGGTTGGCAGCCCTACTCTCCCTTACGGTTTTTTTTTTCGGGAAGTGGGAGGGTGGGATTGATAAGAGGAGTGGCTAGAGAGGGTGCCACCCAACACGGAGGTTCAGCTGATATTCTTGGTTTGAAAAAACTATAGTATAAGTTAAGAGTAATAAATTATATGTATTACTAAAGATATTTCTCTTTTGACAGCCACGTAGATTGCAAATTTTCAGTTATATCTTCTTATTATATTATGTCTATAAAAGATATGTCTATCCATATACAAGAGTCATATTCCCCCTTATAAGGGGGGTGGCTGAGTCAAAGCAAAATACCTTGACTTTTAGCGGAAGTTAAATGCAGAGATGGGGATTCCTAGGTCACATTGAAATAGGCACGCAAAAGACCTGTCATTCGTTTTTCATTAAAAATAAAACTGTCATTACAATGATTTTAAACGAATGTTTATCTACAATAACAAAGCAATTACAACTGACTTTTGATTTATAAAAACACCTTGAAATTTCCAATATTAAGACAATTTGCCTGTTTATCTATTTTCATTCTTCCTTTCCTTAAATTGTAGGATGTATCTAATACTGAGCTACGATTGGATGGATTCGGTTTTACGTCACGAACTCCCTTTTCTACTTAGGGCTAGGACAGTTGCCTTCTTACGAAGGGCTTGTTTAGTCAGATGTAATCATTACCCTGAGTGTATGCCCTTACTAACCTTTATCTTTATTATGCATATATATATATATATATATATATATATATATATATATATATATATATATATATATATATATATATATATATATATATATATATATATATATATATATATATATACATATACATATACATATACATATACATATACATATACATATACATATACATATACATATACATATACATATACATATACATATACATATATATATATATATATATATATATATATATATATATATATATATATATATATATATATATATATATATATATATATATATATCTACATACATACATATATATATATATATATATATCTACATACATACATACATTCATACATACATACATACATACATATATATATATATATATATATATATATATATATATATATATATATATATATATATATATATATATATATATATATATATATATATATATATATATATATATATATATATATATATATATATATATATATATATATATATATTTATATATATTAAAGCCGCCCTTTGAAATACTACGAGTGACAGTATTAGCGACTTAACTAGGACTGACCTAGACTGCTAAAAATTAAGTCTTCCTTCTAGTACAGTCCTTTCCCTTATGTCCACATGTGCACCAAATATTCTGGCGTATTTGTTTCACATCTTTTACTCTGCCATTGCATTTGACAAGTCACAACACTCCCCATCTTTGTCTCTTTTTCCTCATTTTTATTATAATCATTCAAGGTCAAGAGCTTATGGCTCCCAGTACTCTGCACAGAGGGATGCTAAGAATCTCTGGGGATCTTGTTATCTCCACTGTTGGTGGGAGGGTAGACACGCTTGGTTGTAGCAATGGTTCTGCCCTTAACCTTGCACCTTCTGATGGATCTGCTTCTTTCCCCTTTCCTTTTTCTAATATTCGGTGTCTGAATCCAATCTTTCATCTGTGGAACAGTACTTGGGTTGATCTTTACCAAGCTTCCTCCTCTCTAAAATCCAGATGTCTAGCAATACTTCCCTTGACCTGTTTCAAATCTCTTACTATAACCTGTATTCTCGTTACCTTTCCAAAAGTGAGGGCTGTTCCTACTGCAAAACTAACACCCTATTGTAAAACTAATACACCTTGAATCTCCTGACATTGATTTTCTCTAGCTGAAATTCTATCTCTCAACTACCACTACATTCCTTTGCTTCTGCTACTACTCTACTAACTCCACTAGCTTTGTGTCTTTCTTTGAATATTTGTCCTCTTGCCTAGAGTCTTTGGTATATTCTCACCCACATACTGAAGTTCTCTATATTAGGGACTTCGGTGTACACCACACTGAGTGGCTTCATTCTTCTCACACTGATGTGGGAGGAAGTGAGGCCCTTGCTTTCTTTTCTATTGCTCACAGTCTGGAGCAGATTATCAAACATCCTATTTGTGTTCCCGAAAACCACGAATATGCAGCTATCACTCTTACTCTAAATCCTTCAAGCTACTCATATGCTGTGCTTTCCCCATTTGTTAAATCAGAACACTCCTTTACCTCAGTCTCTTCCACTTTTGCTTCCCCTCCATCATATCCTCCTACTCAGCACCGCCTATGGCAAATTTAGCATACCCAATGCAATTGTTTGCTTAACTTTCTCTTCAACTTCCCATTGTATGACTACTGCTTTCAGACCCACAATACTGATCAAGTAGCCCTAATAGTTGCCGAGATCATAACCTCGGGAAAGGAAGCATACATCCCATCCTCTATGAAAACTTTTACTTCCCCTAATCTTTGGTTTGACCGTGCCTGCTCCATGGCTATTCAGGCCATGGATTGGGCATACAGGTCATACTAGGCCTCTTCTTTTGATTTAGCTCACTCTGCTTTTGCTACAGCTAGGAATCACTGTACTTCTCAGAAGCGAAGGTCTAAAGCTTCCTTCTTAAGAAGAAAAGTTGATGACATTTACTCCTCTCCCAATGATAAAAGTCTCAAGTCCTTAGCCAAAAACTTCTCAAAAAACTTTTGTAACTGAAGCTTTTCTCTTCTCATTCATTCTGTTGGTTCTTTAGCTTGCTCTTCCACTGACAAAGCCTCTCTCTTTGCTCTCATTTTTCTGTCAACTCTTCCGTAAGCGATTGCAGTCCACCTGTCTGTTATGCTTTACCCCTCTCTAACCCTGTGCCTCCCTTATTCTTTCTTCATGCAAAGTCCATAAGATTCTTCACTTGCTAAAGACGAACACAACTTGACCAGATGATATGCCTACAAGCTTCCTTCAAGAGTTTCCAGATTAATTGCCTCCCTTGCTTTGTAGTCTTTTTCACCTTTTTCTTTTCACAAGTTTCTTTCCTTTGTTTAGGAAGAAAGCTCTAGTTCAACCTGTTCCTAAGAAGAGAGACCGCTTTATTCCTTCAAACTTCCGACCTACTGCCGTGACCTTTGTTATTGCTAAAGTATTCAAAACTTTTCTCAATTGTCACTTCTTGATACATCTTGAATTTAACTACTTAATCTCCAATCACCAGTACAGCTTATGCAAGGCAAGATCCACTGATGACCTCTTGTCCTGTCTTCCTCATGTATGATCATCTTCTCTGAGAAAGCATAGGGAATCCTTTGTCGTCATTCTTCATATCTCTAAGGCTTTTGACAGAGTCTGGCACATGGTTCTGTTGGCAAAACTCCCTACTTATGGCTTTACCTCTTCTCTCTGTTCTTTGATTTCTAATTTTCTTGTTGACAGTTTAATATATGTGGTTGTTGAAGGCACAACATCTTACTAGTGATGTTCCACAGGGCTCTGTTCTTTCACTTACTCTGAGTCTTCTCTTCATCAACGATCTTCGTCAGTCCCCATCCTCCTCTCTTCTCAACCCCTTTGCCGACGATTCTACCCTTCACTTCTCCTCTGTCTTTTCTTCACAACCTTCATCTGCTACTCACTATCAGTCTCGTATCACTCTTCTACTCTCAACTCCACTTTGCAGGGGTATCTGAGTGGTGCACTTAAGATTTAGTTAAATTTAATACCTCCAAGACACAGTCTCTGGCTATCTATTTTTCTTCTTACCCTGAGAACCCTATTGTTTTTGAAACTAACGAAATTTGATCCCTTAATTCTCTTAACATATTACGAATCTAGGTAGCCTTTAACTTGTCTTAGAAGAATCACATAATCCAAATTTCTAAATCTGCACCTAAAAAATTTGGGGTTCTTCGTTTTTGTCTTTGCTTTTCCTCTTTTCAGATACTTGAAATCTGAAAAGGTCTTATATGTACCTGCTTTAAATACTACTCATACATCTGGGGTGATTCTTCTTATACTTATCTCCTTGACAGAGTACAATCTAAGACGGCCAGGCTCATCAATGACACTTCTCTTATTTTCAATCTGGAGTCTCTTTCTCTTCGCTGTAAGGTATCATACCATTCTCATTTCTGTCGCTACTACTTCCTTTGCTGCTCTGATGAGTTGGTGAGATGCATCCTTCTCCC
>JAXCGZ010023227.1:0-2500 GCA_037179515.1 Halocaridina rubra
ATAAATATCTAGAAATAAAAATTCGTGGATAAAAAAGATATATTTTAGAAATGAGTTCACGCTAAATATGCTAATTCGGGATTATAAATGCATTAAAAATTGTCAAATGCTTTTTTTCCTCCCGAAAATAAAAAGTTTTACTCCGTAATTTGGCCCGTTCAGTTTTATTTTTCTCATTTAATCATTTATTTTAAGTTATCTATTTAATAAAAAATTTTTCTTTTTCCTTTTTATTATACATTTATTAATATATATATATATATATATATATATATATATATATATATATATATATATATATATATATATGTATATATATATATATATATATATAGATATATATATATATATATATATATATATATATATATATATATATATATATATATATATACATATATTAATTTACTAGCATATTACTACATTTATTTATTTATAAATTTAATTATCATAGTTTTTAACTCATCTTGCAAAGCTCGGTGGATCAGTCCATGTCTCATACCAGTGGAACCAATTTTCAACTACCTGTGAATATGTGTAGAGCTTCTCTTCGCCAAAGCCTCTCAAAGCATAAGAAAGGGATGATATTGAATCGTTCTGTAATCGGTGATATATCAGCAGATTAAGTGAATACGGACTTAGATGTATTAAGTCTAATATGGAACAGAATCTTCGCTAGGTCTGTTGAATAAGCAGGTCACATGAATGCACTTTCAGATGTGTGGGGGTTAATATAAAATAAAATCTTTAATATCAGATAGCGAATGCACGTGCAATCTAGATGTATGGAGTCCATTATGAAACAGAACCTTCACTTGATCTGCTACTTCAGCAGGTCATGTGAGCATACTTCTAAATGCATGGAGTCCATTATGAAACAGACTCTTCACTTGATCTGTTACATCAGTAAGTCAAGCGAGTATAATTTTAGATGTGTGGGGTCAGATGTGAAACAATATCTTCACAAGCTCAGAATAACATCTCTTCTTTTTGAATGCAATTATTTTCCAGCCATCTTTAATTTCCGGATTCTCTTCATTTAATAAAATAAAGTGAAAGAATTAAGATTTGTAATATTATTTTACACAAAGGAAATGGAAGAGAGAGAGAGAGAGAGAGAGAGAGAGAGAGAGAGAGAGAGAGAGAGAGAGAGAGAGAGAGAGAGAGAGAGAGAGAGAGAGAGAGAGAGAGAGAGAGAGAGAGAGAGAGAGAGAAATGTTATTTCAGAATAACTTTTTAGAATCCTTTGCAGGAAATTAAATTATTTTGAGGAAAATAAAAACTACAAAAAATAATACTTAGAAGCTGAATTGAGAAATATATAAACAAATGAAGGATTTGATGAATTAATTAATTAATAAGCTGCTGAATACACACACACACACACACACACCACACACACACACACACATACACACACACACACACACACACACACACACACACACACATATATATATATATATATATATATATATATATATATATAATATATATATATATATATATATATATATATATATATATATATATATATATATATATATATATATATATATATATGCATATATATATATATATATATATATATATATATATATATATATATATATATATATATATATATATATATATATATATATATATATATATAATATATATATATATATATATATATATATATATATATATATATATATATATATATATATATATATATATATATATATATATATATATATATATATATATATATATATATATATATATATATATATATATATATATATATATATATATATATATATATATATATATATATATATATATATATATAACAGGGATTCGGAAAGGCAAATAAGAAAAATGAAAGAAATATCAAAAATATCTGTCTCAAGGCAGAACACACAAATCCGTTTCTCTTTAGATAACCTCTCTATCTATCTATCTTGGCTGTTTCCCCCCTTTAATTGGGGGTAGCCGACATCAAAGAAAGAAAACAATAAGGGGATTACTTTGTTCTATGGGCAATGACGAGGGAGCTAGCGACCGTTCAGATGGCACTGCTGGAGTGCCACAGCCCATCCTCCCGGCTCTTCCACAACCTGTGTCGTTTCACAACTGCCAACTCCTCCTACTACCTCTACCACAGGGCTACCTCCTGAATTTAGATAGCCTAAGTCGGATATTTGCGGGGGAGGAATTGTGGTAATCCTGTATCCTTTCAGAGTTAAGAGGCGTGACCGAGATATGCTTTTCTCCTGGTGAATGTGTGTTCTTTGACTCGGCCAGTCCCTTAAAAGGAGAAATAGCTAACTAGTTCTTTTTATTATGTTCACTGAACAGCCGTTCTATAATCTTTGAATCTTTTAATATCTTATTCTTCATTAGGCCCGTACATAAAATACAAGATTAAGAGCAACGGATGGGGTTTAAATCGCACCGAGGGATGTTAAGAAGGGTTTCCAGCCTTAATCCCCAGCTCCATAATAGGTGTCCA
>JAXCGZ010023227.1:7500-10000 GCA_037179515.1 Halocaridina rubra
TTTTTGCCATCTTTTTCGCCTCATTCTGTCAGCCAGTATCTATCCTTCATCTTGGAAGCATGCTCTAGTTCAACCTGCTCCTAAGAAAGGTGACCGCTCTAGTCCTTCAAACTACCAACCAATTGCCCTAACCACCTCTATTGCTGAAGTTTTCGAGACTTTGCTCAATGCTTACTTCTTGAAATGCCTTGAATCTAACTCACTTATCTCCGATCACCAATACGGCTTCCGCAAGGCAATATCTACTGGTGACCTCTCATCCTATCTTACCCATGTATGGTCAAATTCTCTGAGGAACTATGGGGAATCCTTTGTCATCTCCCTCGATATCTCTAAGGCTTTGGCAGAGTTTGGCACAAGGCTCTGTTGGCCAAACTCCCTGCCTATGGCTTTACCCCTTCTCTCTGTTCTCTGATTTCCAGTTTTATTTCTGACCGTTTCATATATGTAGTTGTTGATGGTGTGACATCTAGCCCTTTCTCTGTTACAAGTGGTGTTCCACAGGGCTCTGTTCTTTTACCTACTCTGTTCCTTCTCTTCATCAATGATCGTCTACAATACCCATCTTCCTCTCTTCTTCATGCCTTTGCTGATAATTTTACCCTTCACTTTTCCTCTGCCTTTTCTTCACAACCTTCATCTGCTACTCGTAGTCAGTCTCGTATCACTCTTTCTTCTGTTCTCATCTCCTATTTGCAGAGGGTATATGAGTGAAGCACTCAAAATTTAGTTAAATTCAATGCCTTCAAGACATATTTTCTTTCTATCTCTTTATCTTCTTCTCCTCCTGATAACCCCACTGTCTTTGAAGCTAACGAAATTTACCCTCTTAATTCTATCAACATATTAGGAATCCATTTAGCCTCTAACTTGTCTTGGAGGAATCACATAATTCAAATTTCTAAATAAAACTTCATCCAAAAAATTGAGGGTTCTCTTTCGTTTTCATCATTACTTATCCTCTCTACAGTTACTTAAAATCTATAAAAGTTTTATCTGTTCCTGCTTAGAATACTGCTCACACATCTGAGGCGCTTTTTCTTATACTTATCTCCTTGATAGGGTTGAATCTAAGGCAGTCAGACTCATTAATGACCCTTCTCTTACTTCTAATCTGGATTCTCTTTCTCTTCACCATAAGATATCATCTCTTCTTCTTTTCTATCGCTAATACTTCAATCGCTGGAAGTATTATGAGGCCAAGGCCGCATAACACTCGCCAAGCGGCCTCATCTCACAGGCACTGTGTGGAGATTTGTAGCTCGTGGATTGGTCGGTGCAGCGACTACTTCTTCCCATCTACCTCCAGACTCTGGAATTCTCTTCCTCCTTCTGTCTTTCAAAATTCTTATGACCTATCTTCCTTCAAAAGGCGGATCTATTATCATCTCCAGGCCTAATCCTCCATATCTTTAGGTCCTCTGTACTTTGACTATTTTTTATATCTGTCGTTTTCATTTATGTAATTTTACCTCATCTCTACCTTTTTCTTTTCTTTCGTCTTTGTGTTTCCTCGTGCTAGGGCGTTTTTTGATGAGGGCAGTTTTTGCCTGTCCCTGTGCCACACTCATTATATATATATATATATATATATATATATATATATATATATATATATATATATATATATATATATATATATATATATATATATATATATATATATATATATATATATATATATATAAATATATATATATATATATATATATATATATATATATATATATATATATACATATATATATATATATATATATATATATATATATATATATATATATATATATATATATATATATATATATATATATATATATATAAGCACATTACATATGTGAAAACATGAATAAAAAAAAAAAAAAAAAAAAAAAAAAAAAAAAAAATGATTCATATATATATATATATATATATATATATATATATATATATATATATATATATATATATATATATATATATATATATATATATATATATATATATATATATATATATATATATATATATATATATATATATATATATATATATATATATCCATATATATATATATATATATATATATATATATATATATATATATATATATATATATATATATATATACATATTTATATATATATATATATATATATATATATATATATATATATATATATATATATACATATATATATATATATATATATATATATATATATATATATATATATATATATATAATATATATATATATATATATATATATATATATATATATATATATATATATATATATATATATATATACATATATATATGTATAATATATACATATATATATATATATATATATATATATATATATATATATATATATATATATATATATATATATATATATATATATATATATATATATATATGTATATATATCTATCTACCTTGGCTGTTTCCCCCTTTAATTGGGGGGTAGCCGACATAAAAGAAAGAAAACAATAAGGGGATTACTTTGCCA
>JAXCGZ010023227.1:17500-42500 GCA_037179515.1 Halocaridina rubra
ATTATTATTATTATTATTATTATTAATATTATTATTGCCAATATTAAATCTCACTGATCGATAATTCTACATGTAGACCGTGCCACAGGCATACATATGGGCTCTTTCCCGTAAACATAATTAGGAAATTACAAGTAGGTAATTACAGGCACATCTCTTTAGTATTACGACAATATCTTAGCAATTTAGTATATTTCATATTTTTAAGCAGGTAAAATTATATATATATATATATATATATATATATATATATATATATATATATATATATATATATATATATATATATATATATATAGAGAGAGAGAGAGAGAGAGAGAGAGAGAGAGAGAGAGAGAGAGAGAGAGAGAGAGGTCTTACCATTTCAGCATTCTGAAGCATTGGGTGACTACCACCTACCTTATCTCTGTGGAACAGGCGTTAGCTGCTCTGGGAAAAACAACGTATTCTTGCTAGGATTTAGAGGAAAGCAAGCGCTATTATTTCTCATGCCTTCATACTCTGTAAACAAAGGGGTGTGCGGAGGAGAGGAGAGAGAGAGAGAGAGAGAGAGAGAGAGAGAGAGAGAGAGAGGAGAGAGAGAGAGAGAGAGAGAGAGAGAGAGAGAGAGACTTTCTTCCAGAGCAGAGAACAACGGGAAACACTTTTTTTCCGCTACCTATGACTTTGAATGATGAATAAAAAAAAAACTAATAAAATGCTGGTTTCTTGTGAGTGTGACCCCGGGACGGACAAAGAAAATTGCTCTCATCGAGTCCGGGCAGCAGGAAAACATATAACAAAAGAAAGAGAAAAGGGAGTGTTGTGATTTGTCACTCTTCGAGTCAATTACTCTAACCACTGCACTGCCGCGGATCCTACTGAACATGTGGAATATTAATGTGAATTTTTTCTCAATCCTAACCAGGTACTCCCCTTGAAGAAACATCTTGCGACCCGCAAAGAATATTACCGTGAAATTCTACCTTACCACCAGAGTCTGTAAATTCATTCATGAATATGTTTGCAGATGATGCAAAGATTGTGAAGAAAGTAAAAAACGAGAACAATGGTAGAGAACTTCAGGAGGATCTAAATAATCTGCATGAGTGGTCAGAAAAGTGGCTAATGAAATTCAATACTTCAAAATGTAAGGTAATGAGAATGGGTACAAGTGCAAGAAGGCCCAAGCTTGACTACTCGGTGGCTGGAGTACAACTTCAAGAGACAGAAAATGAGAGAGATCTAGGAGTAAACATACTGGCAGATTTGTCTCCAGAAATACATATAAATGGCATAGTAAGGGCAGCATATGCATTCTTATCAAATGTAAGGGTAGCCTTCAGGCACATGGACAAGGAAATGTTCAGAAATATTTATGTAACCTATGTGAGGCCAAAACTCGAATATGCAGCCCCCTTTTGGAATCCGCACTTGAAAAAGCACATAGCTAAGCTTGAAAAAGTTCAAAGACATACCACGAAACTGGTGCCAGAAATACGCAATCTCAGTTATGATGAGAGGCTGAGGAAATTAGACTTACCATCACTCGAAGCTAGAAGAGTGAGGGGGGATATGGTGACAGTCTTTAAATTCCTTCATGGTTATGATAGAGTGGATAGGGATGGATATTTTGATATGGCTGGCTCTAGAACTAGAGGTCATAGTTTGAAGCTTCGTAAGAAAACTTCTTTGCAGGATGTAAGGAAATACTTTTTCAGTGTAAGAGTAGTTGATAATTGGAATTCGCTAAGCGAGGAGGTAGTTAATGCTATCTCAATCCATAGTTTTAAGGACAGGTATGATAAGTATCACTAAGTCTAAAATGGAACCGATCAGGAGACGGGAAGATACGAGCTTTGGGCTCTTTCCCGTAAACACAATTAGGTAATCACAATTAGGTAATCACAAACACTCAAATGCTGATGGATTAGCTGGTAAGGTAGTAGAATTAAAAGATAGGATTCGCAACAGTAAGGCAGATATAGTAGGAGTTATAGAGACTAAGTTATGTGAGAACATAAACAGCGTCACACTTTTTCCTAAGGGCTTCAGAATATTAAGTGTTGAAAGATCTGAGAGGACTGGTGGATGGATATCACTGCTTATAAGTAAAAGGATTCAGGTTGAAGAAATTAACTTTGCTATAGAAAGTGAGTTCAAGGAATTTCTTGTTGCTCGCATAAATACTGGGTCAGAGAGCATTATAATAACTGTTGTATATAACCCAACAAGGAACCAACATAATCTAGAAGTTTATAAGGAAAGTTATATAAGTACTGTTGAAGTCATAAACTCAGTTGTTGACATGGCACGGGAGAGAATATGTAGGATTTTTATTATGGGAGATTTTAATATTAGAGAGATAGACTGGATGAATCTTGACCCACACAGTGGTGAGGACTCATTCGGGGCAAGATTCCTAGATTGCATACAAGGGAATTTCCTATACTAACATGTACTGGAACCAACGAGGGTAAGGGGGTGTGGATGGGCTGTCGCTACTTAATCTAGTATTCACAGATAACGTGTTGAATATTGAAAATATTGAGTATGAACTAACAATTGGAAAGAGTGACCACTGTGTGTTGGTGATGGAGAATATCATTGATGATGTTCTGCCTGAGAGTAGAGGCAATGAGGACATGAGGAGGAACTATCCGAAAGGAGATTACATCAATATTAATGAGATTTTTGCAGTTATTGATTTGGAGGACCTTATTTAACAACAAATTTGTAGAAGATATGTATAACATCTTTTGTGATAAATATAGGAAAATAGTAGATTGCTGCATACCTGTCACCAAAGTAGGTGTAATTCATGCCAGAGAGAAATGGTTCGATAATAAGTGTAAGAGAGCTAAATAGTGGAGAGACAAATGCTGGAAAAGGTATAGGAGGATAAACAACATAAATGCCTGGCAAACCTATAAAAGAGCAAGAAATTATTACCTAAGTAAAGGAAGAGAGGCAGAGAGAGACCATGAAAGGGACATTACCAGGAAGGCTAAAGAAAATCCCAAACTTTTCCACAGCTTTATCAGAGGAAAACTGAAGGTACAAGAATAGGATTTAAGCTAAAGAGAGCGGATGGAAGCATCACTGAGATGGATGAAGAAATCTGCAAAGAATTGAGCAAGAAGTGTCAGTCAGTATTTGCAGTAGAAAATACCCCATCCCCTCAGATTGCATAGATAGAAGCTCATGGGATGGTATTAGAGAATATCATCCTTTTAGCCACAGAGGTATGCAAAGCGCTGATGGAGTTAGATGTCCATAAAGCTACAGGTCCTGATGATATATCCCTTTATGTACATAGAAATGCGCAAAGTCAATATCAGCTGCACTAAATATCATATTTAAGAAATCGCTGGAGTCAGAGGAGATTCCAAGAAGCTGGAAAGAAGCAAACGTGATACCTATCTTCAAAAAGGGAAAGAGGGATACGGCTCTAAACTATAGACCAGTTTCCTTGATCAGCATAGTTTGCAAAGTTATGGAGAAAGTACTAAGGAAACATATCTCTCTTCACTTGGAGTCCTTCAACTTTTTGTAAGTGAGACAACATGGCTTCAGAGAAGGTAGATCAACAGTAACAAACTTATTAGAATTTTATGATGAGGTAAGCCGAATCTTATAGGAAAGAGAGGGCTGGGCAGATTGCATATCCCTAGACTTCCAGAATGCATTTGATACTGTCCCACATGCGAGGCTTTTTAAGAAACTGCAAGCAATGGCAAGAATAAGTGGAAATGTCTTGAAATGGATAAATATGTACTTAAAATGAAGGAAACAGAGGGTTAGAGTAAGTTACTTAGTGTCTGAATGGAGAAGATTTAGTAGTGGAGTTCCACACGGTTCAGTTTTAGGGCTACTTTTGTTCCTTGCATATGTAAATGACCTACCAGATTCCATAAATTCATTCATGAAAATGTTTTCAGATGATGCAAAGATTGTAAAGAAAGTAAGAAACGTTAAGCAATGGTAGATAACTTCAGGAACATCAAAATAGTCTGCAAGAGTGGTCAGAAAAGTGGCTAATGAAATTCAGTACATCAAAATGTAAGGTAATGAGAATGGGTACAAGTGCAAGAAGGCCCAAGCTTGACTACTCGGTGGCTGGAGTACAACTTCAAGAGACAGAAAATGAGAGAGATCTAGGAGTAAACATATTGGCCGATTTGTCTCCAGAAATACATATAAATAGCATAGTAAGGGCAGCATTTGCTTTCTTATCAAATGTGAAGGTAGCCTTCAGACACATGGAAAAGGAAATGTTCAGAAATATTTATGTAACCTATGTGAAACCAAAGCTTGAATATGCAGCCCCCTTTTGGAATCTGCATTTGAAAAAGCACGTAGTTAAGCTAGAAAAAAAAATTATAGACGTGGCACGAAACTGGTGCCAGAAATACGCAATCTCAGTTATGATGAGAGGCTGAGGGAATTAGACTTACCATCACTAGAAGCTAGAAGATTGAGGGGGAGGGATATGGCGACAGTTTTTAAATTCCTTCGTGGTTATGACAGAGTGGATAGGGATCAATATTTTGATATAGCTGACACTAGAACTAGAGGTTATAGTTTGAAGCTTCGTAAGAAAAAATTTTTGCAGGATGTAAGGAAGTACTTTTTTAGTGTAAGAGTAGTTGATAACTGGAACTGGCTAAGCGAGGAGGTAGTTAATGCTAACTCAATCCATAGTTTTAAGGACAAGTATAATAAGTATCACTAAGTACAAAATGAAACCGATCAGTAGATGGAAACTTACTAGCTAGAGGTTCTTACCCGTAAGCACAATTAGGTAATTACAATTATGTAAGTACAAACACTCGCACATACACACACACTTGAAAAAGCACATAGCTAAGCTTGAAAAAGTTCAAAGACATGCCACGAAACTGGTGCCAGAAATACGCAATCTCAGTTATGATGAGAGGCTGAGGGAATTAGACTTACCATCACTCGAAGCTAGAAGAGTGATGGGGGATATGGTGACAGTCTTTAAATTCCTTCATGGTTATGATAGAGTGGATAGGGATCGATATTTTGATATGGCTGGCTCTAGAACTAGAGGTCATAGTTTGAAGCGTCGTAAGAAAACTTGTTTGCAGGATGTAAGGAAATACTTTTTCAGTGTAAGAGTAGTTGATAATTGGAATTGGCTAAGCGAGGAGGTAGTTAATGCTATCTCAATCCATAGTTTTAAGGACAGGTATGATAAGTATCACTAAGTATAAAATGGAACCGATCAGGAGACGGGAAGATACGAGCTTTGGGCTCTTTCCCGTCAACACAATTAGGTAATCACAATTAGGTAATCACACACACACACACACACACACACACCACACACACACACACACACGCACACAATTAGATAATCACAATTAGGTAATCACACACACACACACAGGAGACGGGAAGATACGAGCTTTGGGCTCTTTTCCGTAAACACAATTAAGTAATCACAATTAGGTAATCACACACACAATGCTGATGGGGTAGTTGAATTAAAGAATAGGATTCACAACAGTAAGGCAGATATCGTAGTGGTTACAGAGACTAAGTTAATTGAGGACATAAACAGTGTCACACTGAGAGGACAGGTGGAGGGATACCACTGCTCATAAGTGAAAGCTTCCAGGTTGAAGAAATAAACTTTACTCTACAAAGAGAGTTCAGGGAAATTGTTGCTGTTCACATAAATACTGGGTCAGAGAGTATTATAATAACTGTTCTATATGACCCACCAAGGAACCAACAGTTTATGAGGAGAGTCATATAGGTACTACTGAATTAATAACACAATTGTTAATATTGCACGGGAGAGAAACTGTAGGATTTTGATTATGAGTTATTTAAATCATAGAGAGAAAGATTGGATAAATCTTGACCCACACAGTGGGGAGGACTCATTCGGGGCAAGATCCCTAGTTTGCGTACAGGGGAATTTCCTACACCGTCATGTACTGGAACCAACGAGGGCCTGGGATGGGGATGAGACATCGCTGCTTGATATAGTATCAACATATAATGTATTGGATATTGAAAAAAATTGTGTATGAACCACCAATTAGAAGGCGTGACCACTGTGTGTTGGTGATGGCGTATATCATCGAAGATGCTCTGCGTGAAAGAAGAAGCACTGGGGACCCGAGGAGGAACTGTCCGAAAGGAGATTGCATCAAAATTAATGAGCTTTTTGCAGTTATTAACTGGAGGACCTTATTTAGCAACATATCTATACAAGAAAGGATTAACATCTTTTGTGAGGAATGTGGGAAGATAGTAGATTGTTGCACACCTTCCACCAAAATAGGAGTTATTCATGTCGGAGAGAAATGCTTCAATAAAGAATGTAATAGAGCTAAGGAGTGGAGAGACAAATGCTGGAAAAAGTATAGCAGGTGAAAAAACACAAATGCCTGGCAGACTTATGATATAGCAAGAAATGTTTACCTAAGTGAAAGAAGAGAGGCAGAGAGAGATTATGAAAGGAATATCAACAGGAAGGCTAGAAAAAATCCTAAACTTTTCCACAGGTTTATCAGAGGAAAACTGAAGGTAAAAGAAAAGGCTTTAAAGCTAAAGAGAGCAGATGGAAGCATTACTGAGACGGATGAAGAGATCTGCGAATAATTGAACAAGGAATTTTAGTAGGTATTTACAGAAGAAAATACTCCACCCCCTCAGATTGCAGAAACAGGTTTTAATGGGTCAGTATTTGAGAACATCATCTTTTCAGCCATGGAGGTATACAAATCGCTGATGGAGTTAGCAGCCCATAAAGCTACAAGTCATGATGATATATCCCCTTATGTATTTAAGATATGTGCTAAATCAATTTCAACATATTGTTTCTTTTTTTGATGACAGTTACCCTCAATTGGGGGAGACAGCCAAGGTTGATAGATAGACTAAGTATCATATCTGAAAAGTTGCTGGAATCAGGGGAGATTCCAAGATGCTGGAAACAAGAGAACCTGGTACCTATCTTCAAAAAGGGAAGGAGGAATACAGCTCTAAGCAATAGATCTGTGTCCTTGACCAGCATAGTTTGCAAACTTATGCAGAAACTACTAAGAAAACCCATCTCTCTTCACTTGGAATCCTTCAACATTTGTCTGTGAGACAACATGGCTTCAGAGAAGGTAGATCAACAGTAACAAACTTATTAGAATTTTATGATGAGGTAAGCCGAATCTTGCAGGAAAGAGAGGGCTGGGCAGATTGCATATTCCTAGACTTCCAGAAAGCATTTGACACTTTCCCCACACGGGAGACTTTTTAAGAAGCTGCAAGCAATGGCAAGAATAGGTGGAAATGTCTTGAAATGGATAAAAATATACTTAGAAGGAAGGGAAGAGATGGTTAGAATAATACACTTAGTATCTGAATGGAGAAGAGTTAATATTGAAGTTCTACAGGGTTCAGTTCTAGGGCCACTTTTGTCCCTTGTATATGTAAATGGCCTACCAGAGTCTGTAAATTCATTCATGAATATGTTTGCAGATGATGCAAAGATTGTGAAGAAAGTAAGAGACGAGAACATTGGTAGAGAACTTCTGGAAGATCTGAATAGTCTGCAGGAGTGATTAGAAAAGTGGCTAATGATATTCAATACTTCAAAATGTAAGGTAATGAGAATGGGTACAAGTGCAAGAAGGCTCAAGCTTGACTATTCAATGACAGGAGTAGAACTTCAAGAGACAGAGAATGAGAGAGATTTAGGAGTAAACATTCTGGCCGATTTGTCTCCAGAAATGCATATAAATGGCATAGTAAGGGCAGCATATGCTTTCTTAGCAAATGAGGGGGTAGCCTTCAGACACATGGAAACGGAAATGTTCAGAAATATTTATGTAACCTATGAGAGGCCCAAGCTTGAATATATAGCCCCCTTTTGGAATCCGCACTTAAAAAAGCATGTAGTTAAGCTAGAAAAAATTTATAGACATGGCACGAAACTGGTGCCAGAAATACGCAATCTCAGTTATGAAGAGAGGTTGATGTAGTTAGACTTACCACCACTCAAAGCTAGAAGAATGAGGGAGGATATGGTAACAGTTTTTAAATTCCTTCATGGTTATGACAGAGTGGATAGGGATAGATATTTTGATATGGCTGACACTAGAACTAGAGGTTATAGTTTGAAGCTTCACAAGAAAATTTCTTTGCAGAATTTAAGGAAGTACTTTTTTTTTTTTTAGTGTAACAGCAGTTGATTATTGTAAGTGGCTAAGCGAGGAGGTAGCTAATGGTACATCAATCCATAGTATTAAGGACAAGTATGATACGTATCACTAAGTACAAAATGGAACCGACCAAGAGACGGGAAGGTTCTAGCTTGGGCTCTTTACCGTAAGCACAATTAGGTATTTACAAGTAGGCAATTACACACAGGGATTGAATCCCCATTTTATGGAGGTGGACACATACTGGAGCTGACGAATTATTGTTGGATGCCCTTCCAAACGCCCACAGGGTTAATGGCGATTCTGCTACCTTGCGAGAGGAGGTTTCTTCCACTACCCTACCGTGGTTCCCCTAGGGGAGGACATATTGTCAAAATGAATAAAAGTTATCAATATAGTGATCAAATTCACTGTTTTCACACTTTTGATATTTTGTTAATGGTAAGAAGTCAGGAGAAAGTTGATGATGAATAGGAGTGGGAGGGGTTGGGGTGTAAATTATGATATATAACTGGCGTGGTTTACTACACACAATATTTTTAATCCCTCTTCTCAAATGAGATAGATAGCTAGATAGATAGATAGTGAGAGAGAGCGAATACCCTTATTATTATTATTATTATTATTATTATTATTATTATTATTATTATTATTATTATTATTATTATTAATATTATTATTATTATTATTATTATTATCATCATTATAATTTTCTATTTCGTTGATAAAAAGTGTGAACAATAATATACAGTATAGCGAAACTTGGGCAATTGAATCCGTTTTCTTCTTAGGTTCAAAGAAAACAGTTTAATTTTAATAATAACTTATATATTCTTAATTATATTTAAAGCTGATATTTTATTCTATAGTTTTGTTACTTTTGTTCTTAGCATACACTGAATGATACAATGAATATTGATTGTATTTTCTGTGGTTGGGAATGTGGAATTACGGCTGAATGCCCTTCCCAATTCTCCATGCTGGGATCAGTCAAGGGTCTGTCACTTCCTAACTTGAGTGTTCTAACAATGCTCTACTGTGGTCCCTTATTGGATAATAGTATAGAATAAGTAAATTTTAGCAATTTCTAATAGTCTGTTTTTCGGTCAATGTTTAGTTACGGAGCTTATCTACTAAACATCAGATTTTGACCAGAGAACAACTTTGTATAATGCATCACATTATGTGTCTTAAGACCCCTTTCGATGGGGAGTGGACACAGATATATTAGAACTGGGGGACTAGAGCTGGAAGCCCTTCCATATGATCCAAGATTGGATCAAACCCATGTCAGTTGTTTCTCTACGCTCTACTGTTGAGCTAACAAGGTTGTAATCTTGTAAATTATTATTTTTTTAACTATTTTTGTGTAAGTTTTGTTATTGGCGATAATAGTGGACATATCAATTTTGCTCATCTCTCTTGGATACTTTTCTCTCACTTCCTAGATAGTTTTTTTTTCTTAAGTGGTTTGAAATATTGCAATCTGAGCCGTCTTCCCATTGCCAGTTGTACAGAGGGCTAGCAAATGCCTCGAAGAGGTGGGCTTATTCGTATAGATTTTGCCATGATGTAAAGACCTAGATTAAATACTTTATTTACCTCTGTAGTTCATATGTCAACTCTCAGTTCAGGTAATAAAGTAGATTTATTTTCGAGATGATAAAAAATTTTTCTTGTTTCCAATTATCGTAGCAATTGATAATTAAGGAATTATATTAATATACACTTGGGAATGAATACAGCATTTAATATAGGAGAGTTCAGCAAAAATTTTGTTATAGAAAACTGAGATACATAACAGCCTTGTTATGATAACAGGAGCTTCTCATCTCTTCCTTATATCAAAACCAGGTCTTTTATAACAATTACTTCATATTTTTCGTAACAGCAACAATAAATAATAACAATAATACTGATACTGAATAAAAAGCAAGAAAAATACAATCATCGTTAATAATTTACGAAACAAAGCGCAAACTTCAAGTACAAAAAATTTTAACATGTCTGAGCGGACATTTGCAGAATAGTGTAGAAAGTACATGCCATCACATACGTCACTGAATGCGAGCCATGGAATACATTCATCCTGAATAACTAGCCATGAATATCAAAGTTTTAATTATTATCATTATTATTACTAATATTTAAAAATCTTTAAGTTAGTTCTTATTTAAGTTATTATTTTCAAAAATACCTACGGATATCTACCAGTAAGAGATATGATTGTGCCTCTCGTTTTACACAAAATGAACAGTCGTCACACCTAATTTAGTGTACTTTCTGCAGCAGCTTTAGAGTGCCAATTTTACTAAAATTAAATGCAGAATTGCTGGAGTATATATTCAAATAATTATATAATTCTAGCATGCAATGCAAACCCGTAAAAATTAACAGTATTTACTCTGCAAAAGGACGATTTGGTAATGCACTTTTGGTGCCATCCGTTTACAAAAGATAGTTAGGTCAGATTAGGTTAAATTTTCAAACTGTATAACGCTTCTGAGCACCAGCCAATTGGCTTGTCGCAAAATGGATTCAGCACTCATACGGTTGGCACCAAAACAGCTGTGCCAAAATGTGCCAAAGGCATTTATTCTTGTCCGCTTGACAGTTATTACCAAAACTTCCTATAGAGTCCAACAATACATCATTCCTTAGGTGCCTTATTTTGTAAAAACCACATGATTCCAAATAAAAATCCCCCTGGACTGGGCACTTGGTCCTTCTGCAGAAGAGCACGCACTTCGGGAATGGACATTTCGACTACGTCTATCATTTCACCTTCATCCTCCAGACCACCTCCTAAAAATGAGATTTATGTTAGAAGATATAAAATGAGTTAGAAGATACAATTTGCTTTAGAAGTTATAATTTTTGTTAGAAGATATAATTAAGTTACAGTATAATAAAGTTACAAGATATGAATTACATTAGACAATATGACTCACGTCAGAAGTTGTAATTAAAGTCGGAAGATATAGTCTATGATAGAAAACATGATTTATGTTAGAGGATATCATTTATGTTAGAAGACATAATTTATGTTAGAAGATATAATTTATTTTAATAGACAAAACTTGTTAAGAGATATAATTTATGTTAGAGGATATATCTTATGTTAACAGACATTTAATGCTAGAAGATACACCGGTAGTTCATATTAGAAGATACAATTTATATTATAAGTCACAATTTATATTAAAAGACATATACCTAGTTCTTAGAATAACGCGAAGATAGGTTCGCAAAAGTGCCACGTATTTTAAGTTTCGCGTAATTTAATGAGTCATTTTCCATAAGAAACAATGATAAAGCAAAAAAACCTGTAGTTATTTATATTAACATGCAAACAGTGTACAGTATAAAAGATATACTGTACAGATTTACAGTACAGTAAACAAGTTAATGCACTCTATTATATGGTGGGCAACAGGCATACACTGAGAGGTGCATGGTGGCGGTGAGCACGAGGATGCAAACGTTTTGCCGCCTCCGTATCAGCTGATGCACCCCTCGCATACTATTTCCCTGACGATATTATATTGCAAGTTTGCTTGCTGTTTGTTCTTAATGCTTTTTTTCAATTCTCTTCATAATATTTTATCACATTAAGCGGTAGAAGAGGAGGAGGATGCGGGAGAATGAACCTCTATCCGCAAACGTTTTGCCACCGCCGTATCAGCTAATGCTTATCACTATTCAGGAACAATATCTTACTCATAAAATATTTATTTACTCACCCAATTTGGGTTTTATCTAATTTTCAAAATTATAGTATTATTAATATTCCTTGGTTCTAAACATTATTCTATTTTCTTCACATATCAACCATGCTGCATGAAATCTTAACGTAAACAAAGTCAGCTGAGACAAAAAGAAAACTATACAATTCGTTACAAAGAAAACGTATATCGTACTGTACATGGGAAACTTAAATGAAATATATATATTCTCTACACGCTATTTCCCTGACGATATTATATCGAAAGTTTGTTTGCTGTATGTTCTTAATGCTTTTTTTCAATTCTCTTCATAATATTCGATCGCATTAAGCAGTAGAAGAGGAGGAGGATGCGGGAGAACGAACCTCTATCTGCAAACGTTTTGGCACTTCCGTATCAGCTGATACACCCTCACACGCTATTTCCCTGACGGTATTATATCGAAAGTTTGTTTGTTGTTTGTTCTTAATGCTTTTTTCAATTCTCTTCATAATATTCGATCGCATTAAACGTTAGAAGAGGAGGAGGATGCAGGAGAACGAACCTCTATCCGCAAACGTTTTGCCGCTTCCGTATCAGCTGATACATATCACTATTTAGGCACAATATCTTACTCATAAAATATTTATTTACTCACCCTATTTGGGGTTTATCTAATTTTCATGTTAGTAATATTCCTTGGTTCTAAATATTATTCTATCTTCTTTAGATATCGACCATGCTGCACGAAATATTAACAGAAAGAAAGTCAGATGAGACAAAAAGAAAACTATACAATTCGTTACAAAGAAAACACATTTTGTACTGTACATAGTAAACTTAAATTAAATATATATATTTTCTACACCCTATTTCCCTGACAATATTATATTGAAAGTTTGTTTGCTGTATGTTCTTAATGCTATTTTTCAATTCTCTTCATAATATTCAATTGCATTAAGTGGTAGAAGAAGAGGAGGATGTGGGAGAATGAACCTCCATCTGCAAACATTTTCGCACTTCCGTATCAGCTGATGCACCTCGCACACTATTTCCCGGACGGTATTATATCGAAAGTTCGTTTGCTGCTTGTTCTTTATGCTTTTATTCAATTCTCTTCATTATATCTGATTGCATTAAGCGGTAGAAGAGGGGGAGGATGCGGGAGAACGAACCTCTATCTGCAAATGTTTTGCCGCTTCCGTATCAGCTGATGCACCCTCGCATGCTATTTCCCTGACAATATTATATCGAAAGATTGTTTGCTGTGTGTTCTTAATGCTTTTTTTTCATTATCTTCATAATATCCGATCGCATTAAGCAAAGAAGAGGAGGAAGATGGCGGAAAAGTGCCTCCAAGGCGGTCGATTATTTACTAAAATGAAATTTTTTTTTTCGATATTTTTCCATGGGCGTTATTCGTGAATTTCGTATTTTTTACTATTATTTTTTAGAGGCGTTATTCCAATTTCGTGGATTATAAACATGCGTAAAAACCGAACTAGGTGTATTTATGTTAAAAGATATAATTCAAATAAAAAGATGTAACTTAACGACAGTTTCCCTCTGCTGATGTTTGAGTGTACGCTTCATTTCGAAATATCAATTAAAATAACATTAAAAGATTATAGCTGCAGTTATATGTTCTTGTATTTGGTTATTAAATAGGAAAAACTGAAAACATTTGATATTGGTTCACCAGCTCATTAATCAACTAAAATGCTTTGTAAAAATTATAAATATATAAGATTAACTCTAATCAGAACCCAAATTTAAATAACTGATACGATACTAGAAATCTCTATAGTACATATATAAGGCAATAAACATACTGAACAGTGTGCAGATAAAAAGATAGCAATTAGTTATCTTATTTTGTACATACAGATATACTAAGGAATAATCTTTTTACAGATGCACAATAAATCAATAACATATATATACAATGGTTGCAATTCCCTTGGAAGGGGGGTGGCCAAGCTAAAGAAAATACATTCACCATAAGACAAACGTGTCTCAATCACTCCTATTAGATCCTTTGGGATAAAGGGTTGTTATAATCCCCCCAACCGCCCTGCTTGGGTAAAAAAAAAGTGTTGGTAATGGAGAAAAAGAAAAATACTGAAAGATCTAGTTCTTATGAGGAGACATATATGAGATGGGAAATGAAGGGCTAATAAGAGATTACCTGATGCAAGCTTCATATCATTTGTAACTTCTACATAGAACAAAGTAGCTAGGTCTCCCGTCACTCCAACACCAGATCTGTTCAAATAATCATGAAGATGTAATTAGTGATAGTTAGAGGAAATGCAACTGTGTTCATTAGTTTAAAGGTATGTCTGCGTAATTAAAAACATAAAATATATAAAAATATATCTTGATTAACTACGAGAATGGTCAGTAGAAAATCCAACATTTATAGTACCATTTTAGAGGTTAGGCTTCATCAAGATGCAATACCATACTAGATAATTCCAAAATTTTCACAAACCAAAACTGGAAGTAATACTCCTCCAGATTTATAAAAACATAAAAATTTTTTGTATTGTAAATATTACAGAAACGTACTTGCATACAAATTCAAACATATACATTGCTAGGTAAATACACACACATTCAGAAAATAAAGCTAATACATAAAAATCAGATACTGAACACCTCTTACCTACACGTTATAACTTTTTCGAACTATTACGTCATAGCTGTTTAGTGAAACGAATATTATAAATACTGTATATGTATAGCGCTTGAAGCTAGTGCACATCTCATTTGTAATTTGTTATTTTTATAATATAGTAGAGACCATTTGTAAACTAAGCTGAGTGGTTTGATTCACCCTTCTGGCTACATCTTTTCTTGATATTACGCCTCCTACCCTGGGCACGCAACATGGTGGCAGCCAAGAATATGCACACGAATGTGCTGTGAAGCCTCAAGATGAATTGTGAAAGCTCTTCTGTGAGTAACTACCCCAAAAACATATGTTATTTAGGGCATCACTGATCGTTTCTTTCCTAATCTACACATGGAGTAATGTGCGGATGACTGACATCGTACACTGGGACTCATGACGTCAGCCACTTCTATTAATATTATGAATTATCGTGTATCTACATCTTTGTTATTATGACTGAAGATGAACCATTGTTGCATGAAATGTCATACTCAAGATACACTTTTTGATTTGTATATAATGTACACTGGCCTAGTCTGTTTAGGCAACTGAATTTGAAATATTTGTGATGGTAATAGTGACAAGGGTGAAAATCAACTTTAGTCTCTCATGATACATACACTGCAGATTTCTATTCTCGAAAGTTATTGCAAGTAAATGTTCAAGTGGAAATGTTAATGAACTCTGAAAAAAAAATATTTCTAAGATAAACTCTAAGTGTGCTAAAGTCTCTCAACTGATTCATAATGTCAGATAATAATGGTAAGCTAGTTCCAGGCATTGGGCCTCCTCAACAGTTTAGTTCGGGTACTAATGTTTTGGATAAATGGAAAATTTTCAAACAAAGGTGGAAAACTTATGTCGTTTTGTCTAAGCTGGAATCTCAATCTAAGGAAGTTCAGGTTGCACTGTTTCTTAATTCTTTAGCAGATGATGCTCTTGAAGTTTAAAATGGTTTTCATTTTGATACTGATCCATCACTACGAACTGTCAGTGAAATTATTGCAAGATTTGAAGCTTTGATAAAAATTAATAGAAGACAAATAGGGTTTAGTCTGTGTGGAATATTACCTTTAGGTGTCTGTAGAAGAAACATTGTATATCCTAAAAACAACAGAAAGTATAATGTAGAATTCATGGTTGTTAATGAAGATTTTACTCCTCTGTTAGGGAAAAAAGCAAGTATTTAAACGGGTCTTATTGAAGTATATGATTCTAATTTTGAAAGAGTATTTTCTGTTACTGTTGAAGATAAATACCAATATGTTATGCAAAAAAAGTTACGTTCTTTTTTTGGTCTACAACATTTAAATGTCAAAGAAGATGCTCAACCTATTGTCATGCCTGACAGATGTATACCTATTGCTGTTAAACCTCAACTCAAAACTGAGTTAGATAAGTTAGAGAGTATGATAGTTCTGAAACAGGTTGAACAACCTACACCAAGGTTAAGTCAATTAGTGATTACTCCAAAGAGAAATGGTGATATTAGGAATTGAACAAAGCTTTGCTACGTGAGCATTACACATTACCTATTCTTGAAGATAAGTTCCATGAATTAGGACAGTCTTGTGTGTTTTCTAAAGCCGATCTAGATTCTGGTTATTGGCATGTTGTACTTGATGAAAGCTCTAGCATGTTAACTACATATCAGACATGTTTTGATAGATACAGGTGGTTAAGATTTCCTTTTAGACTTAGTGTCTCCTCATAAATTTTTCAAAAACGTATTCTAAGTACTGTACACTTTCAGATCTACCTGGAGTTATTTGTATTGCTGATGACATCATTATTCATGGCAAGTCCGTAGAACATGATCAAAACTTAGAATTATTTTTCAAAAGATGTCGTGAACAAAATGTTTGTTTAACTAAAGAGAAACTTGTTCTTCATTTAGGTAGTGTGGTCTTTATGGGTCATGCAATATCTGAAGATGGTATTCGGTCTGATTCTGAGAAAATGAGATCAATATTTGAGTTCCCAACACCTCAAAATGTTAATGAGTTATGCCGTTTCCTGGGTAAGGTGAATTACATGTCCAAATTTTTACCTAATATTACTGATATTCTACATCCATTGTACAACACATTGAAAAGTAACGTACCATGGAATTGGTCCTCAAATCAAAAAGAAGCTTTTCAACGTGTCAAGGAATTGATTGTGAATAGTCCTACGCTGTCATTCTATGTACCAAATAAAAGGTCGACAGTTGAGAATGATGCATCTGAATATGGACTTAGTTCAACGCTTATGCAGGAAGGAAAGCAGATTGCTTTCGCAAGTAGAGCATTAACAAAAAACTGAAAAACTATGCTCAAATTGAAAAAGAAATGTTAGCTAAATTTAAGGTTTAAATAAGTTTCATCATTTTACATATGGCCGTAAAGAAACAGTAGTTGCTGATCATAAACCTATTGTTTCCATTGTAAAAAAGACTCTTACTTCTGCTCCTAAAAGGCTTCAAGCCACGCTTTTGTGTGCACAGGAATATGATTTTGAAGTGCAGTTCAAGACAGGTAATGATATTGCAGTTGCTGAATCTTTATCGAGAGCTCCTATTGGAAATGCCAAGAAAGAAGAAGTAATATCTGTATTGAATTTGTCATTTACTGCTTTCAAATCCACAAAGGTTGGAAGAGATTCATATGAAAACCCAGTTCGATGATAATGTTAAACTTTTGAAACAAGTTATAATAGAGGGATGGGCTCAGAATAAAGCTCTTTTACATCCAGCCTTAACACCCTATTTCAGTTATCGTGGCGAGTTATCTGTGCAAGATTGCATTATACTCCGTGGAGAGCATGTTGTCATTCCTACAACGATGCGCAGTGAAACTGACTTATTGGCCAGGTATATCTGCTGAGATACGTCAACAAGTGGAAGCTTGTGATGTGTGTTCTTCCTATTCCATCAAGCAACCTCAAGAACCACTCCATCTTCATGAAGTTTCATGTCACTCATGGCAAAAATTTGGTACCGATATTTTTACTATTTCTGGCAGAATCTACCTTGTCACTGTAGATTATTTTAGTCAATATTTTGAAGTTGATTATCTTCCATAAATGACATCTAAAGCAATACTAACAAATTTGAAACACCATTTTGCAAGACATGGTATACCTGATACTGCAATATCTGATAATGGTCATCAATATTCATCCAGTGAATTAAGACACTTTGCTAACAAGTGGGGTTTCTCTCATGAACCAATTAGTCCTGGTAATAGCAAAGCAAATGGCGCAGCAAAAGCAGCAGTGAAAATTGTCAAAAATTTAATGAAGAAACGTTTTAAAGCAAAAAAAAAGATCGTTATCTTGGACTACTTAATTTAAGAAATACACCACAAGAATACATGGAAACAAGCCCAGTACAAAGTCTCATGGGTAGGCGTCCTAAAACCATAATTTCATCAAGTATTGAATGCTTTATACCACCGTATGTTCCTATTGAAAGTGAGTGTAAAAAGCCAGAAAATAAGCGTATTGATACTCCTAATAAACATTCAATGTGAAATCCTCTGAAACCATTAGAAATTGGTGATACTGTACGAGTACAACCCATTGAAAAAGCAAAAATAGAGTGGAAAGAAGCTACTGTTAACAAAAGGCTTAGTAGCCATAGATATGAAGTTGTAGCTGATAAAGGTAGAACATACACACTCATATATACACTGTTAGATAAATACACACACACACACATTCAAAAAATAAAGCAAATACATAAAAATCAGATACTGGACACATCTTACCTATAGGTTATAACTTTTTCGAACTTTTCCAATGGTACATCATAACCGCATTCCTCAAGGACTTCGTCTTTTGCATCATGGAGGAGCGACTGATCTTTGTCATGAATTCCAGCACATAGTTCTAACGTAAATCCGCTATCTCCTGGAAACTTTGTGGTATCCACACTCTTACAGTCTGGATCTACTTGTCTCACGTTGCTGAAGTAGACAGCTGGAAATAATAATAGAGATTACACTACAGCAGTCTTACCAGCACAGTTACTTTAGAAGAAGGTTAACTTGACCAAAATTCTTCCTCTATCAAATATATTTACTAAGAATATATATACTAAGAGAACTCTTACACTGTCAATATAGGTGCTAAGAGAACTCTTCCTCTGTCAAGTATATGTACTAGGGGAACTCATCCTCTATCAAATATATGTACTTAGAGAGCTCTTCCTCTGTCAAGTACATACTAAGAGAACTCTCACTTTGTCCAATATACTGTACTTTTTTTAAAAACTCTTCCTCAGTCAAATATATGTAATAAAAGTACTCTTCCTCAGTCACATATATGTAGTAAGAGAACACTTCCTCAGTCAACTATACGTACTAAAAGAACTCATCCTCTGTCAAATATATGTTATAGAACTCTTACTCCTTCAACAATATATATCCTAAGAGAACTCTTCCTCTGTCAAATATATATACTACAGACATGAATTGTTAAGGATTTTACCTGGCCGAAACTGTCTTACAAATATCATCTTCTTTATGTCTGTGTTATAAATTATGATGGCCACACTCTCATGTTGCATAACCAAGTCCCATATTTTCTTTCTGCCATTCTGGAAAGTAAAAGGTCTCAATGAGCTGCGTTAGTGTTTGTATTCGGAGCTTCTGAGGAAATGGAACCTGCCTTTTACCAACAGCAAAGAAAGTTTAGGTTAGGTTAGGTTAATTTAGGTTGAAATTTGAGCTTGGCCTTTAAGCTCAATTTCTAAACTAACACAACCTAACTTGACCTAACCCAACCTTTCTCCGCTGTTGATATAAGGCAGGTCCCGATTTTTCAGGAGCTCACTGTATTCTAATACAAATACATACTACATTTTACTTCTGCATGTCATTATCACTATTAGATCCAATTTGGGGATTGACCGCAATTCTGAGGCGTCAGGTCGAGGGTTCGCGCCCCGTCATGGTCTGAGGTTAGCAAGGGCATGCACTCAGGGTAACAATTACATCTGCTAAAACAAGTCCTTTGCAAGAAGGCAACCGTCCTAGCCCTTGATTGAAAAGTAGGTCCGTGACGTAAAACCGAAACACAGATTAATTGAAGACTGAGAATTAAGGTTAGAGGCCCTTCTTATTACACCACCATAACCTTAATCTTGGGTCTGTCACTTCCCGAGTCCAGGATTCTACTGCTACTCTACAGAGGTCCCTAATGTATGTACTACAATACTGTACTAAAAACCAAGTGCTCTTAAGAGTATAACTAACTTGTTTATAATGCATACGATACGGGTGAACAAAATTTGACTTTGTCATAGGCTCAACAGAAACGTCTTGAATCTTGTCCATTTTTATGTACCGATATATCCCGAACCAATCTGGAATAAAATATAAAGTTAACATTACATATGTTTAAGATTTCTATACCTATATTGCAAATCAATGAGTAAACCACATTCTGGCTAGTACAGTGGTAACGCGCTGGCCTCGCATTCGTGAGGTCAACAGATCGGTTCCCGCTCAGGACCGAGAGTTTAAGCTGTTTACTGGGAAGGTCACTGCTGTGATGGGCACCACAGTGGGGTTGTTGGGGCTTGCCCCGGCTGACGTTTTGAGGCGCATCACAGATGGATATCGGAACTGAAACACCGGCAACCTTTAACCTTTAGGCATATGCTGAAGGGTCTTTTGGACTTGAATAGGATTGTCTAGGACAGTTCTATGTTAAGTCTTCCTTTAGTTACAATTCTTTTTCTATGACTACATCAACACCAAATTTTCTTGGATATTTGCTACACATCTCCTATTATCCCTTTACGTCTGACAAGTCACAACACTCCCCATCTGTTTCTCTGTACTTTATGTTTTCTTCATGCCCAGGTCTGATAAGGGCAGATTTATTTATTTTTCTTTTTGGCCCATCCTGGTGACACAATCATAAAAAAAATGCAACTGGTTAACTCAACCTAGTTACAGTTATCAGTCTTCTTACACTATTTCAAATATTGCAGTTTTATAAGTACACTGTTGGAAAATAGATGTTGAGGGGGTCCTCAACATACGACAGACTTCTATTCCTCACGATGCATGGTAACCTGATTTTCCACGTAAGTCAGAACACACCTATATAGACAACTATATCACCCACATATGCTAACACAGTAGTAAAGTTCATAATCGAAGAGTGTTTCCAAGCGTGTTACTATCTCTAATTTCACTTCCATGATGATGACTTTCCTTTTATTCGAAGCAGTGTCATCAGAAGAATCTACTTTATGATTGGGAGACATTATTCGGGCCAGAAATTAAATATATATATATAAAAAAAAGAATTAAGGGAGATGCATTGTTACCACGAAATGCTGTAGGTCGAGAATTATGTTAACTGAGGATTCCCTGTATACAAAAAAATTGTTTTCTGTGTCAAATAAATTTTGTAATAACAACTCAAGTACACATTGGTAGACTATCACCATCCTGTAATTTTAATCATTAACAATAAATTTATTTGCGTGATTTTTACCAAAGTAACAGTTTTCCAGGAGTGATTGACAAGAGCTTTGGACATACATGTCAAAGAATTGCTATTCGAAAAGGTATGAATAAGAGCTATAGAGGGGTGCATAAAAAGTATATTAATAATATTTATTATTATTATTATCATTACTATTATTATTAGTAGTAGTGGTGGTAGTAGTAGTAGTAGGAACAGCAGCAGTTGTAATAGTAGCGCAGCAAAGTAGTAGTAGTAGTAGTAATAGTAGTAGTAGTTGCTGTTGTTGTTGTTAATGCTATAGTACTTACATTGGTTTCGAAATATGGTTAGGGTTGTGAACAAATATTTAACTTCTGAAAGCTATAATCTGGCTAACCCGATCATATAAGTCTATCAAATTCAAGGCTAAGAGCTTGATAATTCCTGAAAGGTGAATGACTTTATGTCACACTAATTACGATAAGAAGTAATTTGTGTAATTAAATTGTGAATTATGTAATTATTCTTCTTCTTCCTCAGGTATTTGTAGGACTCGAAGCTTGGTTAATTTCTAGGTTCACTTTGCTAAATTATAAAATTAACTATAAAATTAACAGAGTTAATGAGGAATTAATAGTAAATAATTGACAAGGAACCTGTGAAAAACTACAAATCCACACGTCTACCTGAAGCAGATAATGTCTACTTAACGTTCTGGTATAATGGGGAAACGCTCTAAGTGAATACCAGGGTCGTTTTTGTTATTGTAGATGTTGGTGTCACGACTCAATATCCCCACTTTAAGATTCCATGATGTACTTCTCTACTCATGAATTTTATACATATAATTATTGTATGAAATTGTATTGAAATGACATTTATTTTAAAATTATTTTTATTATGTTTTTCTTACAAAAATCATAACATTAATCTGTTTTTTTTTACAGTGTCCGTACAGATTGGCAGCCATTCTAATTTTTTTTTTTATGAATATGACGCCGGGACAGGCAAGGAAATTGCCCTCATCAATAAAGCCCCGGTACGAAGAAAACTTAAGACAATAGAAAAATGAAAGGTTAAGGACAAGGCAGAGCTCAGGTAATGATACATAGTAGGAAAAGGATAGGCTGAAAGAATAGTCGAAGTACTGAGGACCTACAAATATGGTAGTATTAGGTCCTGAGATGACGATAGATCGGCTTTTTTGAAGGAAGATGGGTTATAAGAAATAGGCAAGACCGAAGGAGGAAGAGAGTTCCAGAGTCTGGAGGTAGATGGGAAGAGGCACTCGATGCATCGACCAATCCGAGAGCTACAAATAGCATTATCTATTGTAAGCAGTTATATTCATATCGTAAACTAATATGTTACAATGCTAATAATTAATTAATAAACTTTATTTCCATTTCATTACAATGGGTATTCGTCAGCCAGGGCAAGCCCCAACCCCCCACTGTGATGTCCAACCACAGCAGTTCCTGCCAGTAAACAGCTTAAACTCTCGGTCTTGGACGGGGACCGATCTTTCGACCTCGTGAATGCGAAGCCAGCGCGTTACCACTGTACTATAAAACATATATTTTATCACTTCACGAATGGAGTTCTCGAACCTCTGAGAAATTTTCACAATTTTGCTAATGAAAGTTTTTCTCTAGATTGAAAGTGAGCATCGGCATTGATTTTCAAGCATGAATTGGACGTGAATCTACGAAAAAAAATTCATATCTGTCCGTTTAACATTGCAAGGAAACTTTTTCTGGCTTAGAAGTGACCTTGTTTGGAATAAAAGGTATTATTAGTTCTCGAAGAAAAATATCCTCTGGAGGAACTCTTTTTAAAATTTGTAAGTTTATCTTGATTTTTCAAGTTATAGTCCTAATTCTTCGGTTAGGTTAGGCTAGGTTATATTTTCATAATTTTTTTTTATATAATTTAATATAATGTGTGAAGTTAGGTCCCAGTTATTCATGAGCAGCCATTTTAATAGATATATTTTCTTTAATCTTGCCGGTGTGTATTAATATTAGTTTTATCGGTATGTAGTTCGTGATATTGTGATCAGAAAAAGTATGATGTGATATTTATTCAGTCCTATTCTTGTGTTTGTCTATCATGTTTAATATGATCCACTCCTTAATATCTAGGAAAAGTTATTATTTTTTTAAAATATAATAAAACTGTAAATTTTTGCCCATCACCACAAGAGAAAGATTAAAGTGTTTTTTTTTTCAAATCTGAATATCATTCATTTGAATTTTCTCATCCGATTGGACCTTATTTACATAAATATTTATGTTATATGAAATTAGTAACATTATGCTTATATATTCAACTCATTTATGATCAACATGAAGAAAATGTAGCTAATGTATGATTAACAAAGAGGAGATTAGCTACATCACTGATAAAGCATGCATATAATCCATGTTTATCTGAAGATTAGCTGCAGCACTTATTATGCATATACATACATATGCACATGCCTCATTTCCCCCTGTAAGGGAGGTGGCCGACCTACGAAACGAGCATTGACCTAACTAATATAACTTCTGCACTCCACACTTTCTTCACTATTCGTTCATCACTCATCCTTTTCATGTGTCCAAACCAACTCAACAAACTCTGATCTAGCCTATCCGACAGCTTTATTCCAACACCCGTTCTCTGCCTGATATCCTCATTTCTTACTCTATCTATTCTAGATGCACCAGTCATACTTCTCCATTACATTCAACTTGTTCCTTTCCTCCTCTCTAGCATTCCAAGTTTCTGCTCCATACAATGCTGACGCCACAATCACACCTTCATATATCCTTCTCTTTGCATTCATTCCCAAATATCTATTTCTCATCACACTTTTCAACCCACCTACACTTTTACTAGCTTCCATCACTCTGTGATTTACCTCTACATCCACTCGTCCATTTCTTGATACATGCAACCCCAGATACTTAAAACTCTGAACTTTTTCAAGCAACTCCTCCTTCACTCCTACATTCGATCTGACAACATTAACTCTCCTTGTGCATCTCATGGCTTTACTTTTACCATTATTCACCCGCAACTTCCTTCTTTCACAAACACTAATAAACTCAGTCACCAAATGATTCAAATCATTCTCAGTATCCCCCGTCAGTACAGTATCATCCTCAAATAGCAACTGACTCAATTAATACAGCCTTCTATCCACACCCACTAGTTCCAAGCCTCTGCCTAATACTCTTTCATTTACTTCACTTACCACTCCATCCATATACACATTAAACAAGCATGGCGACATTACACAACCTTGATGTAACCCTACTTTCACCTCAAACCAATCACTCATGCCATTCCCAACTCTCACACATGCACTACTATTCATGTAAAAGCTCTTCAACACATTCAACAAACTTATTCCATACAGTCGCAACACACTCCACAACCCCTCTCAATCTACCCTGTCATGTGCTTTCTCTAAGTCCATAAAAGCCCAAAAAGTGTCTCTACCTTTCTCTAAGAACTTCTCACACACCTGTCTTAGCACAAACACCTGATCCACACATCCTCTTCCTCCCCTGAATCCACACTGTACTTCCCCAATCAATTTCTCAGTACCTTTCCTAATTTTCTCAATTAACACTCTTCCATATACCTTACCAACTACACTCAACAAACTAATGCCTCTAAAACTACTACCCACGTACTTACTGCCTTTCCATTTGTAAAGTGGAACTACACAAGCACTCCGCCAATCAACTATGATCCTCTCCCTCCTGAAACATACATTCAACAACCTAACCATCCATTCTACTAATGCCTCCCCACCTTTTGCACAACTTAAAAAATCTATTCGAGATAATATTCTGCTAATGTTGAACTACACTCAATCCACGAGATCTATCAATAAGCATATGAATAGGATCAAATCATCTTTATCAGTAGCTTTTCCCATGTTCATTTGGGGTTGCTGAATCTCACTTGGCTTTTGATGAATACAGTGTTGGTTTTGGCTAAGA
>JAXCGZ010023227.1:45000-50000 GCA_037179515.1 Halocaridina rubra
ATATATATATATATATATATATATATATATATATATATATATATATGTATATATATATATATATATATATATATATATATATATATATATATATATATATATATATATAATATATATATATATATATATAATCTGAGCAAGTTATTGCAGTCTAGTTTGTAATCCACCGAGCCACGGATAATTCCAGTGGTAAAAAATTATTCCTACATAACAACCCTCATACGCAAAGTTTTTATGAAGTCATTTCAACTTTAGTGTTCACATAAATGTTTCATTAATTTTTACCTGCCATTCCTAAATTCAGACGTGACTATCTTAAATGTGCAATTATGACCTATGATGTATTCATTACATGTACTGAGTAGGTACTCGCTTAGAGTGAACAGATACACCCTTCTGTTCTTTCCACGGTATTATTTGGAGAGAAATTTCTCTCTCTCTCTCTCTCTCTCTCTCTCTCTCTCTCTCTTCTCTCTCTCTCTCTCTCTCTCTCTCTCCTCTCTCTCTCTCATATATATGCATTTGAATATTAGTTGTATTCCTTAAGGAGACTAATTCTCTCTCTCTCTCTCTCTCTCTCTCTCTCTCTCTCTCTCTCTCTCTCTCTCTCTCTCTCTCTCTCTCTCTCTCTCTCTCTCTCTCTCTCTCTCTCTCCTCTCTCTCTCTCTCTCTCTCTCTCTCTCTCTCTCTCTCTCTCTCTCTCTCTCTCTCTCTCTCTCTCTCTCTCCATGAATAAGATTATGACACTAGAGGATATCACTCATTAGTTAGTGCTTACATTTACAAAAACAAAAACAGCGTCATCTATCTATCTATCTATCTATCTATCTATCTATATATATATATATATATATATATATATATATATATATATATATATATATATATATATATATATATATATCTATTTATCTATTAATTTATCTATCTATCTGTCTATCTATCTATCTATCTATCTGTATCTATCTATCTATCTATTAATTTATCTATCTAGCTGTCTATTCATCTATCTATCTATCTATCTATCTATCTATCTATCTATCTATCTATCTATCTATATATATATATATATATATATATATATATATATATATATATATATATATATAATCTATGTATCTATCTATTTATATGATAAAATAAATATATTATTATAAATTAAAGCATAAATCATATTTTTTTCCCCAGGCAAGGGTTCGAACCAAGGAAGCACGGTTAGTGTGCCAAGGTGCTGCAATCTGTCCTTAAAATGCACCTCCTCCTACCCATCTTGGATTGCTGTTGTTTAGATAAAGATTAATTTTGCTGTCAAATGCTCTTGCTATCATCAAGCCTCCGATGTATCTTGGCTTGGAATTGAACTGGTTTTATATCGTCTCCTTCAAATGCACATATAATCCCACTCACTTGGGATTCTCATTTAATAGATAAGGCAACTCTTTCACGGTCGAATACACCTCCTGTTACCTGACCTGTACTATTTTCTTGGCTTAACTTCGAAATTCATTGCCTTTCCAATAACTGAAAATATATGTTATGGTTTATATATTACACTATAAATAAGTGTAATGCAAATACCTATTATGTGCAAAAATCTAGGCACAACCTTAATGATGGGGTGGCCGAGTCGAAGAGCATAAATTTACCATATGCCAGTCCACCCCAATCAACCCTTTTGTTTCCTTGGTGATAAAAGGTTACATATATTTTCCTCCATAACTTACACTATGCTATAAGCATATATATATGTAATAAGCATCATATATATATATATATATATATATATATATATATATATATATATATATAATATATATATATATATATATATATATATATATATATATATATATATATATATATATATATATATATATATATATACTATAAGCATATATATGATGAAAGAAATCGGTATGCATCTGCTAACAGTTGAATAAGTCTATATCTTCTATTTATTCTGATCCCTATCATCATCATCATCATCATCACTGTCATTAGCATTATTCTCATTCTTATGCTTTACATGGTAGCCATCCAAGGACTGGTTTCAAAATAAAAGCAGTAAAAATATCCACCTCGATTACGCATTCCAAGTGCAAGGTCTTGCCATATACTGGCGTGTTTTTGAAAGTAGTAGCCTTAGACGTACTTGGACGAATCCATTATGAGACTCAGGGACAAGCAAAGCACGTCACCCCTCGCCTATTGTCTGTAAAAAAATAATAAACTCATCATGATTAAGTTCGCTATATAATCTTACGATGAAAAGAGTTTTACATCACTTTATCGAAACGAAAAAAATAAAATACAGTTCTAACAATAAGTAAATAAGTTACTTATTGCGAAGGCATCCTCCCCCTTTTATTTATCAAAGTGGAATCATCTATATAACAAGTTATGTCATTAAGAGCCAATCGTATCTCGCCCACAAATATGACATCATAAAAAGCCAATCAGAGGATAGGAAAATACTAATTCAGGAGTATCATGTCATAAACACCCAATCAACGATCAATATAACGAAAGAAATTACAAACTGGTCATCAAGAGGTAGTTTGACAGGTATTTTACTTAATTAACTATATGCAAACGACTGTACTCGCAATTATCCTCCAAATGTTACTGAATATGCATAAGGTAAAACTCTCCCTGTAGGACCTAATAGGAATATAGAAGTTCTGGAAACAGCGACCCCAGAGAGAAATGGGTAAAAGCTGAAAAGAAGAAGAAGAAGAAGAAGAAGAAGAAGAAGAAGAAGAACAAGAAGAAGAAGAAGAAGAAGAAGAAAAAGAAGAAGAAGAAGCGTGCTCGTGTGTTATATAACGATGCAATCATATCTACCCAAATCAAAGCCCGATTCACTGAACATATTATTCAATCACAAAACCCACACATGTAATGGTGTACTCAATGATCATTCTGAATTGACAGGTGGTAATACTTAACGACCATTACAGCTCTCTCTTACTTTAATTGACCCCTTAAATGACTTTTGTGAAGAGAGGGCGTTCGAGTTATTGGGAGTCAGATTCGGAACCTCCAGTGTGAACTCTTCATGGCAAAAGATCCTTGCCCACTTACCCTGTGGATGAATCAAATAAAGTGGTGGGGGAGGCATTGTGCCAACCCATTATACCCAATGAGCTCAGAAGAGTTATCGAGGTATGCTTGTTTTATTGTGAAAATGTGTTATTTGATTTGGCCACACTCCCTTTAAAGGAGGATTGTGGCCATTATGTATGTATGTATGTATGTGATTACCTAATTGTGATTACCTAATTGTGTTTACGGGAAAGAGCCCAAAGCTCGTATCTTCCCGTCTCCTGATCGGTTCCATTTTAGACTTAGTGATACTTATCATACCTGTCCTTAAAACTATGGATTGAGATAGCATTAACTACCTCCTCGCTTAGCGAATTCCAATTATCAACTACTCTTACACTGAAAAAGTATTTCCTTACATCCTGCAAAGAAGTTTTCTTACGAAGCTTCAAACTATGACCTCTAGTTCTAGAGCCAGCCATATCGAAATATCGATCCCTATCCACTCTATCATAACAATGAAGGAATTTAAAGACTGTCACCATATCCCCCTAGAGTAAGGGGGGATATGGTGACAGTCTTTAAATTCCTTCATGGTTATGACAGAGTGGATAGGGAAAGATATTTCGATATGGCTGGCTCTAGAACTAGAGGTCATAGTTTGAAGCTTCGTAAGAAAACTTCTTTGCAGGATGTAAGGAAATACTTTTTCAGTGTAAGAGTAGTTGATAATTGGAATTGGCTAAGCGAGGAGGTAGTTAATGCTATCTCAATCCATTGTTTTAAGGACAGGTATGATAAGTATCACTAAGTATAAAATGGAACCGATCAGGAGACGGGAAGATACGAGCTTTGGGCTCTTTCCCGTAAACACAATTAGGTAATCACAATTAGGTAATCACATACATACATACATACATACATAATGGCCACAATCCTCCTTTAAAGGGAGTGTGGCCAAGTCAAATAACACATTTTCACAATAAAACAAGCATACCTCGATAACTCTTCTGAGCTCATTGGGTATATATGTATGTATGTATGTATGTAAAGAAAACTTGAAACAAAATATACCACTTACTAACTGACAGAAAAAAAAATTGAAACTTCAAGTTTCCCTTAAACAAATCAATAACAAAGAAACATGATATATTGCACAGGATCCTGGATATAATACAACCCCTCAAAAAAAAATAAAATGACTCAGCAAATGATAGCTTAAAAACCAGGGCGCCTCCAGAAATAATTTGGGATTAGAGTTGGATATGAAAATTTCTGAATAAGGGCTGAAAGTGATGTAACATATTGGAGATAGATGATATGAAGAGACGTTAACCATGTGAAAGATAGATAGATAAATAGATAGAGAGATAGATAGATAGATTGATAAACTGACAGATAGATACACAGATAGACAGCTAGGTAGCTAGGTAGTTAGATAGATAAATAGATTACATAGATAGATAGATAGATAGATAGATAGATAGATAGATAGATAGATAGATAGATAGATAGATAGATAGATAGATAGATACAGAGGCGGGCAGACAGACACAGATTGACACACACACACACACAAACACACACACACACACACACAAGCAAATGTGATACCTATCTTCAAAAAGGGAAGGAGGGATACGGCTCTGAACTATAGACCAGTTTCCTTGACCAGCATAGTTTGCAAACTTATGGAGAAACTACTAAGGAAACATATCTCTCTTCACTTGGAATCCTTCAACTTTTTGTCAGTGAGGCAACATGGCTTCAGAGAAGGAAGATCAACAGTAACAAACTTATTAGAATTTTATGATGAGGTAAGCCAAATCTTACAGGAAAGAGAGGGCTGGGCAGATTGCATATTCCTAGACTTCCAGAAAGCGTTTGACACTGTTCCACATGGGAGACTTATTAGGAAGCTGCAATCAATGGCTAGAATAGGTGGAAATGTCTTG
>JAXCGZ010023228.1:0-50000 GCA_037179515.1 Halocaridina rubra
CTAATTTTTATTTAATATATTTATTCAGTTGAAAAAATACTAGAAACACGAATTGGAGAGACTTATCTATTCATCAAATGATTTCGATATTCTTATCGAACTACAACTAAATAACTTTCACATTTGTTTTAATTCTAAATAAATATGAATAGACTTACATATATTTATGTATTTTTGTTCCCAAATATATTAGCATTAATGTCTTTGTTTAATATGTTAAGAATTCTATTATAATTGTTAAAAACAATATCAAACGACTATAAGATGTTTTATTTATCATTACTCTCCCGGAAAAAGTTAGTCATAGTATTAAGTAAATAAGTAAACTTAATATGTGATAAAGGGCATTTTACTCTATATGATAAGAGGTTTGGAGGCTAATATTTGAATATCTATAGAGGGCTTGATAAGCTACTCGATCCTCTATTGTTTTTCTTCCATTCGCTATTCCAGGTATCAAATATTCGTTTCATTTTGTATCTGCAGTATAATATTAATATTCAAAACAGGTTAAGTTTGTTTATTTAGGAAATTAATTGAATTTAAATGTATATATTAATAAGTGAGAGCATATGAGATATTTCGTGATATGAAAATATATTATTATCTGTCAGTTCAAGAGAAATTGCAATATGGTGTAGAGCAAATTTTATGTTTATTATATATGTAATTTAATATACGTATAGCTCTATATATTGCATAAATGCCGAAATAATTATCAATAAACTGCTTAAAATGAATTACAAACAATTAACTTTTTTTTAAATGTTTCGAAACACTGTGTTCGGAAACACAGCTTTAAATAGAGTAAATGAAAATTCCTTTTATAAATAGCTATGGAAATTTATTAAAATAGAGTAATTTTATGCTGTTTTATCTATCATATACAAGAAATGTCTATGTAGATATATGCATTCTTTTTTCTCGGGAGGAGCTCGAAATACATTGAGTTCAATACCAGCGTATTTCGAGTCAAGATGTGTTCGGAATACATGTTTATGTATGTCTTTATAATCTCTATTAAAATATTAGGGAATGGAGATAGTCTTACATAATTTTGATTTATAGAATAAACTTGCAGAATTCTATAGTTTTATGCATTCGAAAATAGAGTTTATTCATGGGAGGGGCTCGAAACACCAGGCGTTCGATACCGGCAAAGCCTCGAATCACGCAGTGTTCGAAAACCTGTTCCTGTTTCTTTCCCTTATACTCAAGAGAGAGATTGCATGAGTGCAGGACGGGCTACGCTGTACGTGGATCATGTGATTTATTTTTATTTTATTTTTCACGTCTCCTTGGGCTTAAACAGTGACCGATAAGGTGTTAAAAGAAAATATAACGTCTATGGAATGGGGCCGAAGAAGAATATCAGTGATAGAATAATGGAAAAGGATAAAAAAAGTCAACAGAAACGAGCCTTGGTGTAAGAACACCGAAAGAAGTGATTGTTTACGTTCTGGCTGTGAAGGAAATTAACCTTACGAGTTGAACTTTTCTGGGAGGTTGATTCGGATTTCCATTTACCGCGTAAAACTTTACTCATTTTTTCATACACCATGAATGGGCTAAGTATTAGGGATATATGTTGCACTTTTTGTTGGCCCCCTTGGCCCTCAAGCATAGCTGCCAAAATGGCATTTATTCCACCCGAACCCACCTATAGTTTTAGTTCGGATGACACGGGGGCGAGGCACACCCTCTATTTGACTGAAAAGGCCGAATGGCAGTTCACGGATAAAGAGAAGGAGGCCATCGAGGTCTTCTATACACGTACGAATAGGGGTAACAAAATTGCTTGTATGTTCGTCAGATGTTCCTCCAATGCTAGATTTTGCATTTTGTTCTCCCACGGCAATGCAGCCGACATTGGGCAGATGAGCAGTTTTTACCTTAGCCTCGGCACCCGAATAAACTGCAATATCTTTAGTTACGATTATTCTGGGTACGGCGTGAGCACGGGCAAGCCCTCGGAGAAGAATCTCTACTCTGACATCGATGCTGCCTGGCACGCGTTGAGGACGCGATACGGCATCTCTCCGGAAAACATAATTTTGTACGGACAGAGTATCGGCACCGCTGCCACCATAGACTTGGCTTCCAGATATGAAGTTGGAGCCGTCATCTTGCATTCGCCCCTCATGTCAGGCATCAGAGTTCTGTTTAATACGAAACGAACTTGGTTTTTCGATGCTTTTCCTAGGTAAGAGGAAAGAAGTTAAGTTGTGTTAGTTTATTTGTTTTACATATGTTTTTATTATGGTGAATTGTTTGAAAAAAAGTAATGTACGTATCGCCATCATATTTATTTTAATTTTCTCTCCTTTATTCTTTTTTTCTTTTAATTTGTAAATATGGTGAGGTCATATGCAGTAGTTTATATCCAGAATTCCTGGAAATCATTACTTATCCTTATAAAACCTTATGTACTTTTACTGTATGTTCTACGTATGAGCAAATATAGATTTTATTTTACCCATAATTTTTTACAATTACATAGGAAAGGGTATTGAAAAATCTTCAATTGAAACAACTATTTGTGACAATAAATCTTTGGTAAATTTTTACCATTACAATCCATTGAGGGAATTAAATATGTGTATCATTGATAGATATATGAAACTACTAAATTATAGTTATATTTCCATTTATATAAGTGATGGAAAAATTTATTTGAGGTAGCTTATTAATTACAGGTCTTGGGGACTCATTGATACTATGACTTGTGGGTTTAAGGGCAGTGATGAACATATAATCTCAGTTATTTTTCGTGTTCCGGTTTTACGTCACGGACTCCCATTTATACCAAGGGCTAGGACGGTTGCCTTCTTGTGAAGGACTTGTTTTGGCAGATGTAATTGTTACCCTGAGTGCATGCGCTTGCTAACCTCAGACCGTGACGGGGTGCAAACCCTCGACCTGACGCCTCAAAGTCGCGGACGCTACCGCTTGAGCCGCGGTGACTCCATTATATCGTATTGTCATCATTAAACCACTTTGACTGAACTGGGTTTTGTTAGTGGTGGATATTGCAACACATAGCTGCATACACACCCTTCTGACTTCCATACTTCCAAATCCTGCTTTCCCTGCAAGGACAGAGCCCTTCTGAGTTATCAGGAGAGGCTACATGACTCCATCTGTGATGCTTGTCCAGGATGTAACACTTCACATTATGCAGTCAAGCACGTCGCAGAGACTGCACCACACAGATTCACATATGCCATCAACACAACATACATGCTCTGAGACGTCTGTGGCAAAGCCTGGCATCTGCAGTGGCTCTTCTTAGAGACTTTGGGCTTCTTTGCCCAGCAGCTTAGGGAAAGACACCAACAACGACAGAATGGTTTGGGGCACTGTTTTTAAGAATACAGTGTTGCCTCACTTATCGCAGTAGTTCGGTTCCGGGACCCACCGCGAACCAGGAAATCCGCGAAGTAGGATCCGCCTATATGTACATAGATATTTTAATATATTTTTACGTTTACACTGTATAAACCCTCCCTGCACTGTTAAAAAAACACCCTTTACATTATAAATACCAGCAAGCAACGTAAATTTTTATGAAAGTGATAGATAAAATTACAGTGAATGAGGTGATAATGACGTGACATACGTATCATTTACAATTATTTTTTCGTTTACGTACTGTATAAACCCTCCCTGCACTGTTGAAAAAACACTCTTTACATTATAAATAACAGCAAGCAACGTAAATTTTTATGAAAGTGATAGATAAAATTACAGTGAATGAGGTGATAATGACGTGACATACATACTCATTTACAATTATTTTTTCGTTTACGTACTGTATAAACCCTCCTTGCACTGTTAAAAAAACACCCTTTACATTATAAATAACAGCAAGCAACGTAAATTTTTATGAAGGTGATAGATAAAATTACGGTGAATGAGGTGATAATGACGTGACATACATACTCATTTACAATTTTTTTTTGTTTACGTACTGTATAAACCCTCCCTGCACTGTTAAAGAAACACCCTTTACATTATAAATAACAGCAAGCAACGTAAATTTTTATGAAAGTGATAGATAAAATTACGGTGAATGAGGTGATAATGACGTGACACACATACTCATTTACAATTATTTTTTTGTTTACGAACTGTATAAACCCTCCCTGCACTGTTAAAAAAACACCCTTTACATTATAAATAACAGCACGCAACGTAAATTTAAAAAAAAATGAAAATACTGAAAATGTTTTTTTTCAATATTTTAATATTTTTGTGTATACCCATAAAATAAAATAATAATTTATCCAAAAGAAAAACCGCGATAGAGTGAGAACGCGAACCAAGAAGCGCGAATAACTGGGGTAACACTGTAATCATATGAAAACCTTTTAAAGAATAGCTTGCAAAGTGACAAAGGGGAATAAGTCTACTCTGAATTTTTACAGTTTATGTCACTATTAATCCTTGGTTTGGAAGTTGACACAGACAAATTGTACCTTGGGTTTCAATGCTGGATGCCCATCCTATTGCTTTGTGGTGGGTTTGATTGTGGGAATATAGCCTGAATTGAGTATTCTAATCTCTATGGTACCATAGTGCCCAAAAATATTACTGAAATATGGCAGAGGAAAAAATGTGTAAATTGCTAGCTATAATTTCCCAGTTATCTCTTCAGTATATTCACTTGATATGCTTTAGGTAAGGTTAGCTTGATTATGCGTTTCCAATGCTGTACGTTCGTTACACTCCCTTTACTTTTATTTTCATGGCATTACTTGACTTAGCAGTTCTGCCTCACTTTGCATAAATGGAGCGCATATATGTGACGCTGTTGATTACAGTTATTTTTTCTCATATTTGCTTAGCCTGATAGAGCTAATATATAAAGTACGTACCTCTTTAGGGACTTAAATTAAGTCCATTAATACCAGGCACATATGTATAGATAACAATAATATATTGCTGATCTTCAAGATATGTAAATACTAGATCTGTTAATTCTCTTTACGTCACGAACTCCCTTTTCAACTAAGGGCTAGGACGGTTGCCTTCCTGCAAAGGACTTGTTTTGGCAGATGTAATCGGTACCCTGAGTGTATGCCCTTACTAACCTCAGTCCGTGATGGGGTGCGAACCCATTGGGTACTTTGATACGTACCAATATCTATAGGTAACAAGTAGAGAGTTTGCTTATCTTTTTTTTCTATTAGTTGGAGTAATCTAATAGCAGTAACAGGATTTGATATCATTATAATGTAAGATATGCTCGTGCCCTATGTTTCCCATTTTTTAATTTTTTAATTGTACTCTTTCTCTGTTTACAATGGGAAACCTAATTATTTTACTATTGGCTGAAGTATTTTCACACTGAATTTGACACTTATTCACGATATTTGTGTGTGATTGTACGAGTTGACACGTTACATCCTGAACAGGCATCGTTGATCGAGCCGTCCAGGTTCTCCTAATACCTCAGTAGGGCTGGACGGTACCCACATAGCAGCCTGGCTAGGTGGGCTCTTGTCTATTCACAGGGAACGAGGTTTCGGAAAGATGGATGTCGGCAGGCCGTGCATGTCACTCGGTGTTATCGTCGAGTGAATGCAACGAAGTTGGAGTAGGAGTTCAAAATTTATTTTTGTGGAGCATTTTTGTTGTGTCTTTGATGCCCTTTATGGTGGTGTATCAAAGAGAGAAAAGCAGTGGTAGTTTTCAAATAAATATGATGGTCATTAGGGTAGGGGTCTCATTTGGGTCAATTATTAAGTGATGTGTCTTAAATGCGTTCTCAAATGTCACAAATTGATTCGCAAGTACTTTATAGAGTACAGAACTTAATCATTCTCTGATGATTATCAAATGATATTTAATGCTCAAAAGGTGACCTATTCAGCTGAGTATCTCTGGCTTCTTTCTTAATACTTATTCGAAATTCATTCACTGATCTGCAAGTATTTCATAGCATAGAACTTAATATTTCTTTGATGATGTAACATGGCAACACTGTATGCCAATCAACTGTGTTTTGTAAAGGATGATCGGGCAGTTATGCTTTCATACTGTACTGTATTTGTTATGCTTTTTTCTGGGGGCCACAGTCGCTCATTGGAAGAGCACGCTAGTTAGTAAGTGATATAATGTTGGTTCGTTCCCACCGCCGGGCACTAGGAAGGGCATCCAGCCTTAATTCTCTAGCTCCAGCGTGTCTTTATCCATTCTGTAGGAATGGGGAGTAATTGTGACTCGTAAGATGGTGCAGTTATTATTCCATTTATGGTAACTGAGTGGTAAGTGGTTCAAAGCATTTATTTGGTTTATTTTTTATTTCCTATTTTATTTGTCTTTAACACTGGTATATCACTAAAATAGGGTTTAGAAGTCTTACTGAATGTTGAAGGTGACACATCATTTTTCTAGGTCATTGTAGGATAAGGTTTCACTTCCTGTGTTTTGGCATGTGCGAAAGTGCTTCCCAGGACATGTTCTGGCATTACATTTGATAATTTCCATTTTTTAGTTACTTTTTATGACTTTTCATATATCTTCAACAATATATTTTTTCATATTGTATTTTTATTGTTGGCCCATTTAGTATTTGTTTATCTCAGAATATGCCCAGGAAAATTGCTGTGGCTGGCACATATCACACTTAGAGTGAATATTTTTCAAAGTTTTGACACTACTAAAGGAGGAAGAGACATATTTCGAGTTCTCAGAACTGGAAGATTATAAGTCTGGGGAATTAAAGCTGGATGCCCTTCTTAATGTCCCAAGGTAAGATCAAATTGCATTAGCCGTTTCCCGAATTGTGCGCTCTACCACTGAGCTTCTATGGTCCATTCATTGTTTAAGAGAAATTGAAGGGGAAAAGTGGTGGATGAGTCTGAGGAAAATCTCTGTTTCTTTAAAGATGTTAGCTTGTCATAAATATTTTTAAGTTAAGCTTTTCTGCTGGTATGGAGTTATTATTGTGATGTTTCTTTTTAGAACTTGAACTGTGTTATAATTGCTTGTACTTTGATGACTATATTTGTTTATGGAGAGGTTCACTTGAAAATTTTATTAAGTTGTCTTGTTCATTAGTTCTGTCTTATGCAGGTTTGTGACAGATACAGTATATGCGTTGTTTTATGTGTGGCAGTTAATGTTGGAACTGGGTGATTAAGGCTTGATGCCCTTAATAATGACCCACTGTGGGATCAAATCCACTTCAGTCACTACTCGACTTGTGTAGTCTACCACGGACCTATCGCAGCCTGCTGATAGACTGAGTTGTGTAATATTTTATTTCAGCTCGTGAAGTTTGACTAGCGTACAATTAATTGTGTACAGATTGCTTTGAGGTTTGCTGTACTTCTTTTGATTGTTCCTTTTGAAGAATTCTCTCGCATTGCAGTGCCGAAGAACCTGCTGCAAGTCTGGCTCATTTATAGTGCTTCTAATCCCAACAAGAAAAATGGCCTGTAATACTCATGTGAAGGAGATTTCTTTATTTTAATTTTATTTGCTGTAGATGTGCATCTTAGTTTTTTTTTTTTTTTTTTCAGTGTGCTGTTTGGTATTGTCCATTTTTAGTACTGTAGACTACTCGTTTAGGGATGCCTGGCTTGTCCATGTTGTTATCATATTGATTTTATTCAGTGTGTAATTTTATGCCTATGAATGATTTACTGTATTTACTTTTTGTATGTATGGATGTATTTACCTAATTGTGTTTACGGAAAAGATCCATATGCTCGTAACGCCCCTGTCTCCTGGTCGGTTCCATTTTTGTACTCAGTGATACTTATCATATTTGTCCTTAGAACTATGAATTGAGTTAGTATTAACTACCTCCTCGCTTAGCAAATTCCAATCATCAACTGCTAAGTACTTCCTTATAGGCTGCAAAGAAGGGCATCCAGTCTTAAATCCCCATCTCCAGCCTGTCTGTGCACAACCCCATAATGCAGATTAATTATCATACGTGGAATGGCAGACACTGTGCAAGATAGGATTATATAGTAGAGGCACAGTCAGTACTAATATCACTTGGGATCTTGTAAATATGAGGAACCCCCAGAATGCCATGTAAAATATAGTAACCCCATGTATTGTTAGGTGGATTATCTTGTAAATATGAATGACCCTACAGCACCCTGCGGATTCTCTTCTTTACAGTGATCATCTCGTTTGTATTTTATTACTGCCCGTGATTATCAGTTTGAAGTATTTTATGATCCCAAATGAGGAATGGAATGCGACTTACATCATAGTGCTTTTAATATTTGTGGAATTTAATCTGTTGTAAATCTCAGTACAGTTTAATAAAGAGCAGTGTCAGAATTTTATGTCAAAGTGCTTGTAAATAACTTTAAAGCGACATAACAGATATTTTACAAAATACTGTGAATTTGTTGCTTCAGTATTGGAGCATTTATAATGCAGGCAAATACACCTCAGAGGTGTTTTTATTGGGCTATAACAAATATTCTTCCAAAATGTGGAAGGAAGCAATCACATATTTTGTGTTCCCTTTATTAATAGGAAGAGACTCAGAATGTAAGGAAATGGCGTATCAGTCCATCCCTGTGCCTGAATTTTTAATTTATTTTAGTTTAGTTTATTTTTTTATGAATGTGACACCAGGACGGGACAAAAAATAATAAAATAAAACAGCCCTCATCGGGCCTGGACACGAAGAATATATAAAGTAAAGAGAAACAGAGATGGAGAGTGTAATGACTTGTCAGATGTGAAGGGATGATAAAAGATGTGTAATGAATATCCAAGAATATTCAGTGTAGCTGTAGGACTGTAAAACTACGAAGGAAGAGGTTAGGACAAAATAGCATAGCAATTCCTTGTTACTTCAAGTTTGTTGAATTGTGTGTGCTTTGCAGAATATACCTAGGTACGTATTTATAGAATGGCCACTCTTCTCTGGTAAGAGGGTGGCATAGTCAAAGCACATACATACTGCAGAAGCTATCATACCTCAGTCATTACTCTTAGCTCCTTGAGGATAAAGGGCTTCCTCTGTGTCCTCCCTCTGCACTACTTGGGTCATCCATAGGGTAAGTGGGCAATGAGACCCAACAGCCATAGCTGGTTACCCCTAGTGTATACCTGTATGATTTAGAGATTTTTCTTTTTTTTGACAATACCAATATTTCTAGATGTCAACAGCCTAACAAAAAGAGTAAAAAAGTTAGGCAGAAGGCTGCTTTATATATATATATATATATATATATATATATATATATATATATATATATATATATATATATATATATATATATATATATATATATATATATATATATATATATATATATATATATATATATATATATATATATATATATTTTCATCCCTTGTATCAGTTGTTCCGTGAAAGAAAGAAAATCAAGAAGTGATAGTCAGGCCATCCTTCTCTTTCCCTTTTAATTTCTCATAACCCATTTTAGTTATTTGTTTTTTTTATTGTTGGGCCCTAATCTGCATAGTCGAATATCCCAGAGTCCTTAAGGAAGACCACTGCCAATCCGGGACTTTCCCCACAGTGCTCCTGGGGATTGTGTGTTGTGTGGGTTAGTAGATTATGAATCTTTTGCAAGTTTTAGTGTTTATTCTCTTGAAGCTACTCTGTTGGCTTCATGTAACATTTTTTCCTTCATTGCTCATTGTACACGCAGGTGGGGTAGTGATGAACTTGAAGCACATGAGCTTGATCATGCTGCTGGATAAGAGAAAGGGCATCCAGCCATAATCCCCTTTTGAGGCTCCAACTGTATGTGTCCACCCTTAATCAAAGGGGGAATAATTGTGACTCATGAAAACTGCAAAAGATTCATATTCAGTATGTATACATAGCTGCTGATTTATACCATTTTTATATCAAATCTGGCCTGGTTACTCTCTAAAACAGGCAAGTTGATAGCAACTAGGAAGTAACTATCTTGCCCAAACTTTGCTGTTTTAAATTGCAAAGAAATATCTTTTGTATTTGGGAAATTTAGCCGATACAAGAAACTTTTGTAAATATAAAACCATATGTGAATAATTTTATATATTTCATCTATCTACTCTTTTTCCCTTTCCTCACCATATTGTTTTCTGTGCTTTGTAGTCACCGTGGCTCAGGCGGTAGCGTCCGCAACTTTGAGGCGTCAGGTCGAGGGTTCACGCCCCGCCACGGTCTGAGGTTAGCAACGGCATGCACTTAGGGTAACGACTACATCTGCCAAAACAATTCCTTTGCAAGAAGGCAAACGTCCTAGCCCTTGGTAGAAAAGGGAGTCCCTGACATAAAACCCGCTTTATTGTTTCCCCTGCTTTAGCCATCTGGTTTATAGTCCTTGACTTTTTCCAGTTGGCCTTATTGCTAGGCTTAGGGTAATACTGATACAAACAATAATGATAATGTTAATGAAATTTAGATCAGGTGAAAGCATGTATGTCTATAGTTAAAAGAACTGGTATTATTTCAGTTATGGGGATTAATGGAATATGGCTTTTTTATATACAGTATGGAGAAAAATTACTCCTAAGAGGGTCTGGGGGCAAAGCCCCCGACTAGGGAGGATGTGTTCCCCTAGGTGAGGTGAGGTTTGCTTAGGTTAGGATGCACTCTCAATAATCCCCTCTTCTAAAAATTTACGAAAGAACAAAAACAGAAAAAAATACGGAAGAAAAAAGAGAAAGACCTTCATAGACATGTGTTCTTGAGTACACACTAATAAGGCTTCTTGGTTTCTCACATGTACGTAAATACGTAGCAGAGACAGGTTGTGGAGGAGGAAACGTAATGATTCTTCGATCTCTGTTTAGCACTGATAAAGATATATGTCGACTGACATGAAGTTGTTCTTGAAAGAAATTTTTAGTAGTTTAAAAAATGTTGTCCACTTCATGATGGGGGTAGACACAGACGGCTTGGAACTAGGGATTTAAAGCTCGATGCTCTTCCCAATGTCCTACGGTAGGCTCGATAGGAGATCCGTCACCTTCCGAGTTGAGTGCCATAGCCACCCGGCTACTGCAGGTCCCATCGGTCCCATTAGAATTATGGCTGAAAATTTGATTTTATTAAAAACTAATGGTTCCTGTGTAAATATAACTTTTATCGAAATAAAAGGTTTATTGTCTTAGAAATAGTACATAGAAAATTTTAAAATATTTAAAATGCATACTGTGTGTGTTATGTAAATAAATTTTTTTAATAGTAAGACAAATGAAAAATGCTAAAAGGCGTATGTATAAAGTGCATAGATATACGTACTGCGTTGCATACTTGGAGTAATATTGAAAGTTGTATAAGTGATTTGTTAACTTTCTTTTAGTTTTTTACCTTTTATGCCATTTTATTTTTAACTAATTTTGAATATCTTACGAGAATAGTCATTAATAGAATGGAATTTTGAGAAGTTTATGCATTAAATGGTTCAATTATTCGCTTATGGGATTATACTGGAAATTTCTTCTTTTATATGAAACTGGGATATTAGGCTGGATGCCCTCCTAACATCCTGCAGAGGGGTTGCACGCAGGTTTGTCTCGTATGTAATAATTTCAACTTGAGTAACAGATTGATCTGTATCGTATCTGGTTTTTTATAAGGATAACTATGTGCCCCATGTTATTTCACTAAGGCATATTAATGATTGAAGTCTTTCTTATAAGATACGATATTAATTTTTATGTTGAATGGCGATCTTGAGTTTTTGCAATATAAGTATTGTAGTCGTATCTGATGTTTTTAGATTGCTGCACCGTTTTACATGTCACAAGTAGTCCCCATTCAAATGGAGATGGACACAGACATATTGGAGCTGGGGGATTAACATTAGCTCGCCAGAGCAGGGGCGATGCCTCTGATAGGAGGGCTAAAACTGCAAACTTTAACATTAGATGGGACCACATTAGCTTAGTGTATAGAAGACTTGACTTGGGAAGTGACTAACCTGTGTTTGATCCCGCCACAGGGTGGTAGGAATGGGCATCCAACCAAAATTCCATATCTCCAGCCTGTCTGTGTCCACCCCATATTGATTGGGGAATAATAGTTACAATAGTTGTTTTAAAATATCAGATTTTAAGGTCAAATTATCCAAGATGGATGTGTCCTACAGAGCAATAAATAGTCTGTAGATAAATTAGCTGATATCTAGTATTTATGTTTATACACCAAGTAGTTTTATCGTAATCGCTTTTTAAATTAATATCAAAAGATGTTCGTAACTCGAAACAATTTTTCTCATTGCAATTAATGTAATGTCAATTAATTCGTTCCTTAGCCCCAGAAATATACCTTTTTATATTTTTCTTTTGTGTTTATATGTTACAAAAATGTATAAATGATAGGGAAATAGTCTTAATTATAGAAAAATATTCTACTGTACTATAAGCATGGTACAGTATTTACCTTTGTGGTTGATAGTTGCTGGCACACGTGGATGGTTGTGGGGGAGGGGGGACTACTCCTTAGAAGGAGACTCCCCTTCCATAAAAACGTCGGGCAACTGTTCTGGTACATGCTGTATTTCAGGTGTTTTCTCTTTACATGTATATTCTCTCTTGGAAGGTGGTTCTCTGGATGGTATTGGCACAAGAAAACTATCCAGAGAAATTTGTCTTTTTCTTTGCTGATAAATTTTTTAACCCTCTCATCCCCCTCCTCCATTGATTGCTCCTCTTGGATAGTCTTCACTTGTTCATGTTGCAAATCGATAAATTCTTTGGTTGTGCGTTCTTGTTTGTGGTCCTCCATTAGCTGCTCCACATCCTCATTGTTGACCTCCAAGCCCAAATCTCGTTCACTGTCTACTGCTTGAATCCCTCGAAATCTATATTAGCCACACAAGCTGTCTAAAGTTTCTTCTAGGCGAACTGCAACGAGCAATAAGAGACCTCCTTCCATGCCTTGTCAATGAGGCCTCTGCAGTGGAGGATGTTGAAGTGGTCTTTCCAGGATTTACGCTAGGTCAAATCCTTGTCGTTGGTGACCTGGCAACATCTGGCAAAAAGGCCATTCATATACAGCTTCTTAAAATTTGAAATGATTTGCTGCTTGCTCCATGGGCTGGAGGAGAGGAGTGGTGTTTGGAAGGATAAATTTAACTTTTATGAATTCGTATTTGATAGCAAGGTCTTCTTGCAGACCTGAAGTATGGACAGGAACATTGTCCATTTTGAAAAGACACTTGAGGGGCAAACCTTTTTCCTCAAGATATTTCATGACAGCTGCGCAAAAAGATACGTGTTACCCAAGCCTTGGTATTCGACCTCTGCATTATCGGAAGTCTACCCTTCAGCACATTATTGCGCTTAAAAACGTGTTTTTTCAAAGTAGTGGACTAAAAGAGGCTTAGTCTTGCAATCCCCACTTGCATTAGCGCACAATAAAAAAGTAAACCTGTCCTTCGTGGTTTGTGGCCAGGCAGTGCCTTCTCCTTTTGGGTTATATGGTCCTTCTAGGCAACTTTTTCTAAAACAGTCATGTTTCATCACAGTTAAAAATGTGCTGTGAGAAGTAACCTTCACTTTTGATAAATTTAGCAAATTCTAGCACATAGGCATCTGCTGCCTTTTGGTCCGAACCAGCTGCCTCTCCATGCCTAACAGCACTATGATTTCCAGTTCAATGACAAAATTTTTCAAACCAGCTTTAAATTTGTCAATTTTATCGCCACTAGCACTTGGAGTGTCCAGCAAGCTCTTTTTCATTTATCTGAACTAACAATAATTTTTCTACTTCTTCTATGATCTGAGACCAATGCTTTGTTAAAATAATATCTTTAGCCATGTCATCTCCCTTTAAGATCTCTTTATTCTTTAAAATATACAGATGGATGATTTCGTGCTCATGTTTAATTATTATTTCTTTTTTCGTTCCACGGTAATACGTATAGGCTTTTTAACGCTCTATCACAATGAACGAATTTCACAGTGCTGGCGCCAGTGCAGAACTGAGAACAAACACGCAGTTGCCCGGACGGATGTGCGTGTGTATGAGCATTCGTATCTGGAGGATTGTTTGTGGGTCAATGCAAAATTTGTTTGAAAATTGTGTTCGTAGATTGATTTGTTCGTGGTTTGGGGCATTTGTAGGTGGAGGTTCCATTGTATATGATGTTCTATATTGCTATTATTCTTAGTCTTGAAGTATTGTATCAATTTTTTTAATGTTTTATATGTTGAAGCATCAGTACATATTATCAACTCCTTTTCCTGTATCCATTTTATTATCTATTTTGGGGGTTCGCAGCAGCTCAGAGTAAAATGCGCAAGTCTGGAAGCGACTTATGAAGGTTTGAGCTGTGAGACGTTAGGACAGGCATTCATTCTTAACCCCTCTGTTCCAACCTGTGCATCCATTCGCATTCTTGGGGACGGAATGTGGCGTGTAAAACAGTGCAACGTATTTTTCTTTTTTAATGAAGTACTTGCAGTATGTTGTATTTTATTACTAATGTTCTATACCTCATTAGTAATGCTACAAGTTGACTAAATAATTTAGTTTAAATACACAGGTTAATGTCATTTATCCATGACCCAAATTAAAATTACATTTATAATTGCTTTATCCCAGGTGCTGAGAAACAAAGAATTGCTTGTTAATTATCCATTTGTTTCTTTAGGGGCCATACCAATCTGTTTCCACCCCAATTCAGATGGGATCTAATAGTGACATATAAAAAATTAAAAAAGTCCTTGTGAGTCTTATGAGTTTACCAAGAGAGACAAGGATTAGGAGCTAGCAATGTCTCATTTCAAGAAATTTTTTTCTTGCCTGAAAGCAGCAGACAGAAGAGGTGTATGGAAGGCCTGTTGCTTCTGTTCTTTCATTACAATTTTGATCACCCTACTAATTGCAGAAGATATTTAATTATGTATTATTTAATAAGCACAATATAAGATCCGTATACAACCTGTTGTATGTAATAAATATATTTATGCAACTTTTTTTTTTCTTTTTTTATTTCAACCTTTGAGCAACGGATGAAATATATTTATTCAAGAAAAATAGGGCCATGGTAGCTCAGTGGTAAATTGCGGGAGTTGAGAAGTGAATGATGCAAGTTTAGTCCCATGTGGCACATGAGAAAGGGCATCCAGCTTTAATTCCTCAACTCCAAAATGACTGCTTCCACCCCCATTAGGATGGGGACTTATTGTGACACATACAATGGTGATTAAGAAAGAGCTCTCTGATAATTGACCGTGGTTAGGAGTGTGTTTTTAGCAAATATTTCTAACTGTTTTGTACAGTTTCTAACCAGTTTGTCCAAGAATGAGTTGCTTCACATCTATGCAAGCTTTTGAGGATCTATGTCTCTACCTTCGTTAAGATAGTCTTCCATGCGTAGCTTCTCTTTATTATTTTGACGTATGTAGCTAATGACTTGACTAAGCCTTCAATATTTATTGCAGCATTGAGAAAGTTCCCAAGATCACGTCACCAGTGCTGGTCATTCATGGGACGGAAGATAACGTTGTTGATTTTTCACACGGGTTAGCTATCCACGAACGCTGTCCAAGGGCAGTTGAACCTCTATGGGTAGAGGTAAGTGTAATGTTTACTCAGTTTTTCATGTGGTACTTAGCATTTGTATGTGTCCACCCCGATTTGAATAGAGACAAATAGTGACACATGAAACACACTGAATCATATATGGTTCTGTTGACACTGAGCCTAAATGTTATTTAAATTTTGGTTTAATTTGAATTATTTTGAGGCACAGTAGGCAATACCCATTCGTTTGTGTCTGATTTGGTATATTTAAAACTGTATGTGCTTATAATTCCTTCTCAGTTAGAAAGTGTGCTAAATTTTTTTTTCTTTTACTTAATAGAGTTTAAATTGGTCAGCAAGGTTAATGTGTAATATTTTATTTAACTGATGAGCATCATGATGCAGTTACCAGTCATAATGTTTTAGGTAGAGATAGATTGGGTCAGATTATATTGGTAATGTTTCATTTATTTAAACCTCATAACAAGTTTTCCTTAAGTTGTGGCTAAGTTGATGATTAATAGGGCTAATTTTATGAATATTGTCACGAGATGAACCTAAGATTCAGTATTCAGATAATGCAACTTTGCCTGTTAAGTTCATTTGGACTTGTATACTGCTGGACACTGTGGTAACACTTTACCTTTGATTGTGATTTACAGTTTGGCAACATTGCTTCCTTAACTGGTGATATACAGTTTGGCAACACTGCTTCCTTAACTAGTGATTTACAGTTTGGCAACTGTTTCTTTGTTATTTACTGTCTGTCTTCTTAGTAAAAATAGTCTGAATACTTTAATTTTTCATACAGGGCGCAGGACACAATGACGTAGAGTTATACAGCCAGTATTTGGAACGACTGAAGCAATTTGTGTCAGTAGAGCTGGTTAATTGACGACTTGGGGAAGCCCCCCCTCCCTCGAGCCAAGGGGGGCTTAACCATCATCCTCGTAGCACAGCAGCGTATAGCGGATCAACTTCGAGGGGGGCCAGTGAGGGTCTCCTCCTGAGATGCTGGGACGCCACCGATATGGGCATGATTGCCACCGAAGGTATGTTTACAACGGAGGGCATGATGGCTACTGAAGGAAGGCACACGGCCACTCTCGCCACTCCCACTCTTTCCTTACAGGAAACGCCATCATCTGCTTGTGGCACGCCCATAAATACAGTCACATTAGCCTCTAATAAAAGTCCCGTGTCGAGACCCTCTCCGAAATTAACCAGGTCTTCGGCTGCACCTTCACCGTCACCTTCCGCCTGTTCTGCATCGGCTCTGCATAGTCCAGCTCCTGCACCCGTTCCCGGTCCGCCATTACAATCATCCTCCCAGCCAGAACTACCGACTGTACCTCAGGATGCCTCTTCTGTTACCCTCTCTACTACTTTGCTGCAGCAACATCGCCGTCAGCATTCAAGATCGAGCTCAGCCACCGAGAAGTTGCTGTGACCTTTAGAGTCCTTAGTCTAATTTCAATTTTTGTGTATTATAGTAGTCTTAATTCATGAAAAAATAGAAAGACTTTTGCAAATGTATTTTAAATGATTATGGAGTCTCACGAGTCATTCAGTCATTTTTCATAAAGTTTTTTAGTTGACTGATTGATAATTTATAGTATTAATCAGTCACCTTGAAGTGTGTTTTAATGTATAGCAGACTAGAGAACATGCTGGATACATTTGTATCAGATGACAAACGTAATGCTGGATAGAGTCACTTGTACAAGCATTTAAAAATGATCAGTTATGAGAGCCCCGTTACTTTTCTCACCTGCCTGAAACTTCCTTTTGCTATTTAGTAAAACTTTTCATGTTTAAATATTTACATTTTTCATGTAAGTCCACATAGAATAATAGATATTGTATTGGAATATTTAAATAAACAGGTTTGGGTAGTTTTGAAAGAAGTTTTCTGAATATTCTTCAAGATAACGATACTGTTATTAGTGACATTCTTTGGTCCCAGACAAAGTTTTGTGATTGGCTACTGTCTACTTTAGGATTGGGTTCACTGGAACAAGGATGGGTTTAGCGACTAATTATATAGAACTTAGTTTGGCTCTTGTTTTGGAGGGGTTATGTAATATGAATTTTTTTTATTCCAGAGATTAGTCTTTTGCCTGCTCAAATTTCATGCAAATGTTCATTTCCTCAATTCCGCCATTCAATGATATAACTTTCAGAGAGTCTTGTAAATTCAAGTACCTTATATATTCATCAAACTTAAGGCCATATTTAACTTTGAATTTCTATCCAGACCAGACAAGCAATAACCACCATTTTCTTGAGTGGTGGTGTTCAGTCCAAACTTGGTTTTGCAGATGAGATTTTTTTCCCCTTCCTCAGCCTTTTGATAAACCAGTCATGAATTAAATTAGACTCTCAGTCATACCATCGGGATGAAGGTGTTATGTGAGACAGTTTTTAATTTTACCTTAAAAGTACTCTGGTACTGAGTGAGAGAATACTGTCAAGTATGTTGTTATTGCAATTTCTCTTGTAATTGTATCGGTCAGTGTAGATTATACGTAAATAACAATAATGTTTAAAGTTGAGGAAGATTAAGATTACCTTTTGATATTAGTAACAAGGTAAGGAACAGGTATGATTAACATCTATAATAAGGATGTGAATCTGTTGTTAAAATAGCAAGCCAGATAAAAGTATTTTATGTGAATGGAGAACAGATATGCAATGACAGTGCTAAGGCGAAAATTTAGATATCGAGAACTGCTCATGGCTAATTGTATGAAGATGAATGGTTGAAATTGGGAACTGCTTGTTAGTTGTCAGAAAATGAAAAGTGGAATAGATTATAGTTGGAAACTGTGATGATAATCCATACGTAAAGTAATGAGATTAATTGCAGATATTTGGGGAGGTTGTAGTTTAAATAAAGCGGTTAATTAAAATCAGGAGTTGCAAAGTAACAAAGATGAGTGATTGGTCTGTATAAGAATAGTGGCTATGTTTAAAATTAAGGACACTTTTCAAAGTCACAAGATAAATAACAGAAGTGACAAAAATGGAGAATGAGGCTACTAACCCACTGACAGATTAAGACACTTAACAGAAATCTTAGTAATAAACGTGTCTAAGAGTATCGTCTCATTTGCAACCTGTATTTAGCATGTTCTCTTGATGCTCTGAACTAATGTTTATTTAGAAAGATGAGTCACTATATTTAGTTGATACAGTCGAATGTTACTATTATTAAAAGACTTAAGGCAGTTCATAAACAAATGCAAACTGATGCCTCGTTACATTGAAAAGTAGTGATATTATTGTTTCGTTACTTATAACGAAATATACTAGAAGGATCTGTATCGAAACATGTTTCAAAGTAGCAAGTACTTTGAAACACGTTTCTGAAACCCTCATTAGTTCTTTTGAATCATGTCCATCTTCCTAACAAACATAAATTTGCAATTCTATACTTAAGGTATTTGGGCAATATGCCTGAATCATATTTCTAACTTACTACCAACCCTAAATTTGCAATTCTAAATTTCAGGTGTTCTAGGAACTTGTTTGTATCATATCTCTTACTACCTACAAGCGTTAATTTGTGATTTTAAACTTCAGGTGTTTTGGAGTTAAGTTTTTATCATATTTCTAACTTCTTACCAAACACAAATTTGCGATTCTGAACTTCAGGTGTTATGGAGTTATGATTGAATTGTATTTGTAAAATTTGCTTGACATGAATTTGCGATTCTAAACTTGAGGTGTTTTGGGAATACGTTTCCGTTAGCCGTGCACTAATCGAGAGGTGCGTCCGAGATTCAAGCGCCATGATTAGAATGTCATAAATTTGAAGTTTTTGCGAGATTTTGTATTGTTATTATTTTAAAAAGAATTACTGAGGTGTCATTGTGTTATTAGTATATTTAGAAGTTATTTATCACAATTAGGGGGATAGTGTTGGGAGGGGAACTTCAGACGGGGAAGTGCAACCATTTTTATACTAATCTTTTTGCTTGTTGAACAATGCAGATATTTGAATAAGTGCGTAAATGTTTTACTGTACATACTAATAGTAGAAGTGCTGGGCTGCATTTGTCCTCTGTGAGAGATACTTGACTTAATTATATAAAGAGAAGGAAATTTCACTGATACAGAGAGGGTGAAGTAGCTCAGAAAGTGACTTGAAGTAAATGGTATAATAAATGGATCTAAAAATAAAAAGTTGAAATCTATCATTTGTTTATATTGAAGTTAATCTTATGAATATGTTTATCTTCTATCTTTGAAGACTGAACGTCTACCTGTTCTAAAACAAAGCCATTAAAACATCTATTTTAGATATATAAAAGGGGTAGTTGTCTAATTGAAAAATTCTGGTTTTACCTGAAATTCCTTTATAAATTTACATAAGAAAATTGTAGGGAATTTATATTTGGAAATGATTGTGGCATCAGGAGTGTAATAACTAAGAAAGGCATATTGTAAGTAGCTAGATAGGCACTTGCAAGAGTTGTTGGAAGAAATTTTAGAATTCTAACACATTGCATACTTGATTATGGTATGTATATTTCTGTATATTCTGTTGATCAGGTTACTTATATATATCCAGCCATTTACAATATGTCTTCCTTAGTTAATATATTCCTAATACCACAATCATTTCCCCATATAACTTCACTACAAAATTCTTATGTAAGTTTATTAAGGAATTTCACTGGAAGCTAAATAAGATTTTTAATAGCTTATTTTATATATATATATATATATATATATATATATATATATATATATATATATATATAATTTTTTTTTTTTTTTTTTTTTCTTCAGGTATTAACTGTATATTGAAGGTACAGTTAAAATATTAAATTGTATACATTTATGCAATATAGTTAGCTATGTACAAATTTCCATTTTCTGAAATTCTTTATTTCCAAGGCACTACGAAAATCTTAGAAATATTCTATGAAACAAAAAGATTAAATTCTTCAGGGCCTATTGGTTGGCTGTATACAAGTCTTATGCTCAGTTGTCTTAGGTCATATCTTGGTTAAAGAGTTACCAGAAATAAACAAATACTTTCACTTTCTGGTTAAAGTGAACATGTGTTGTGTATATCATATGTTGATTTTAGTTATCTAATAAGGAAATTTTACTAGAGAAATCCTCCTAAACTCTCAGGAATTTATCTGAACGCATGATAGGGTGTTAAAAGTGACGCAGTATTTGAGGCTAAAATAGCCTTCACTCCTAAGTGAAGAGAACTTGAGTCTAATATCTATTTGCAATTAGAGTCCTTGGAAATCGTTCATGAAGGACTGTCTGTTCATTATTTACCCGGTCATTAATATGTTCAAAGAAAGACATTGGTAAAATGAGTAAAGGAGCAATTGCACTTTTACCATTGACATAATTAAAATTTGTAAAATACTGTCAGGCGTCAAAAACCTTTTCACTGAGTAGTGCAGACTTGAATGATGTGTTGAGTGCAGTACCATGAGTAAGCAAAACCTGTAAGAATGACAGTTGACATGACTGCAGTATTATATACAGTAAAAAATCTCTAAATTGTTTAATTCTGACAATACTGATGTGTCAAATACGGTATCATGAGTAAGCAGCATCTGTAGACATGACACTTGACATGACTAAAGCATCATATGCAGTATTTTCATGAGTAAACAAAACTTCAAATTTGACTGTTGAGATAAGTGAAATGTTAGAAATATATAGTGTCTTCATTAGTAAAAATGTTGGCTGTTGATATGAATAAGATATATACAGTATTGTCGTGAATGAATAAAACCTGTCAACTTGAGTGTAAACTTGAGTCAGATATTTACAATCCTGTCATGATTAGACAAAGCTCTAAACTGGACTATTGACATTAATGCAGTTTCGTTTTCAATAGTTATAAAAAGTGAACGGTACCATATACATGAATATTATAGTTCAGGTTAGTTTTTAAACTAAAAATTGAATTATTTTCAGTCTGATATAATCGTTACAAAGTCTTCGTAGAGATTTCACATTGCTTTTTGCATTATCGTAGCACACCCCATGCTGGCGTCGAACATGGGATTGGCACTTCCCGATTCCAGCTCTCTTATTACTGTGCTATAGCAGCCCCCATACTTTTTGTTAAAAGTAAAGTACAAATATATAGTGTTTGTTAACTTGGCATATAGGAAGTGTAAATCCTAGATTTTCTTTGATTATTCGTGGCATTTTTACCGTCACTTTCGATGAGTTAACGTCTTATTTCATATATTCATTTAAGTAGTCATGTAGCACTTAGATAGCATTGCATAGTGTCACTTACATAAGTTCATTTTAGTTCTTTATAAATTCTAAAAATTATTCAGTGCAATGGTCTCACCTTTTTTTTAAGTGAAGGAAATCAGATATTCAATGTTTGTATTAAAATTTTTAATTGCCATTATGAGCTTTCTTTAATTTGTATATGCAGTATACTGGTAATTTGGAAAAAAAACCCGTTAAAGAATGTTTTTTATTTTGTTGTAGATGAAAAGTAAGGTGCATATTAAAGATTTCCTAGAGTATGATTTCTACCTAGGATATAATTTATTTCCCCATCTAATTTTGTGTCTAGAGTCAGGTCATAAGCAGTCAATTTTGTACCGAGATTTTTGTAGGACTTTTTACATTGTATATTTAGGAAGAGATATGCATCTCACATATCTTTAGTCTCGTTCAGTGCCTGTATTCACCCAGTTCTTAGGGGAAGATGTTGTAACACATTAGAATTTGAGTACTCCTCTTGACCCTGATTAGTTAACGAGTCGGTCTTAGTCAGAGTGGTCTTAAAAACAGTCTTCATGATTATTGTAGTTTCAGTAGTAACGACTATTTTGCATCTTTTAGAAAAGTGCTTCTAATTTCTCACCTTTCTCACCATATGCCTGAGTTGATAGTTCTCTATCTGTCAGTTGGCTGACCATGTATGAAGCTCCTCCACCAGCACCCTCCGCCCATCAAAGGGCTGCTGGGGACTGAGGGCCATTACATTTTGGTCAGCCATGCGTTGCTTGAGCAAAGAGGTTTTCTTCCAGTGTCTTGCTAGGACTATCCTGGAAACCCTCCCCATTTATCCGGGCTTGGGACCGGCACTGAGCTAAGCTGGCCTGCTTAACCCAGTGGCTGGGTTTGCTTCTAATAATTAGACATATTCTGGTTAAAAAATTTTGCAGATATGCATATGAACTTTAACCTCTTGAAATTCCATAAATACAGACTTTTAGTTACTCCTTTTAATATTGGTAACATTTGGTTGCAGAATATTACTGCTTTTGCACTTATCATTGTTTGCAAAATTTTACTATTATGTCTGAAAACTTGCTGTATGTGTTAATGCTTTGGCTCTTTATTTTTAAAAAGTACACAATTACAGGTACTTTGGGATTGCAAGTTGCTGTAAATAGGGTTTGTATAAGGGGCCCGATATTCCTCCAATCAGTATATCACACTGTCCTCCTAAATTAATCTGTTTTATGTGTTTAATTTTGTATGTTCATTGTTAATATCTTGGAGAACTAAATTGGTAAGGTGGCAGTTTTGTGGAGGCTAATGGGGTCTTGCCTGATGTTTAGGAATTAAAGTAGCAGCGGGTATTGGATCTGTTTCAAATAGACATAATCCTACTGACCTTGTCCTGGGAAGCTGCTGTCACTTAATATATTTTCATCAAAATTACAATGACTGTTTTGTGTCCATTTAACCTCTTAGTTTTGAGATTTATTGTTTAGTTACGAAGAGGAAAGGTAAAGAATATTTGCAATCATCTTTGCTGTTGATCAGTTGTGATTGGCCTAGTGTATGATTGGAATTTTGATAAAATCCTCCTTTCATTATTGAGGTGGATACATATAGTGTGTGGCTGGAGAAGTAAGGCTGGATACCCTTCCGAACATCCATAGGTGTGTTTGATCGCCGTTCTGTCAACTCGAGTCGAGTATTTTTACACGCAGTTGGCGTGGTCCTCAGCCTGAAATATGAATGTAATTTCAGTATTTACAAAAAGTAAGATTTATAAATCTCGAATGTCATTGCAGGTAATTTACTTTTTCTTCATTAAAACGTGATATCGTCCATATCTAACTGAAACCAGCAATGTGGCCACAAATGAATGGAAAGAGAGGGAATGGGTTCATTGTATTCGTCCCTTTTTTATGGCTTTGTTTACAATTCTCTGCGAGATAATCAATATCTTCCCTATCCCTTTTAGCCACTTCTGGTTACACATTGAATATACATATAGGGAATTCTTTTTCCCCTCGTCACCAGAGATAACATAAATAGCATTCACAAATTTATGATATTAATCATCTCGGTAGATAATTACTTGAGCTGTGGCTTTGCAGCCTCACGCTGGCAAAGAGTAAGTGGCTTGTAATACCAGGCTAGAGGAGGTAATTTAAACAATTTATACTTACATAAAACATGTACAGTACATTATATGTAAACTGTACTCTGTAATGATCATGTAACATGAATATGATGTTTTACATTGGTGAAGAATAGTGGACATGTTAAATTCTCACTTGAAGTGGGTTTGTACAGGTGTACACATGTTGGAACATGACGAGACTTATTACTTTTACTCGTGTTATATAATGGATGGGGTATAAAATTCACATACGTATTTGAATTATATAATATAGCTATTTTACTCTAAAATATCTTTATGTATCTGTTTATTTTGAAAAATTATATCGATGTAAATGAAGTTAAATCGTGTAAAACTGACCAATCCTTTTATTATCCAGATTTTACCTTTATTCAGACAACAGATACATAGTACATGCATTCTTTACATATTTGTATTATTACTTTTCTGTTACTCATTATTCATTTTCTCTCCAGTCAGTGTGTATCTGCTCTCATATTTGGTTTATAAAGTATATTATATATGTAAAAATACCTAAGTCATATTCTTATTTTTTTTATAAAACTGTACAAATTAGTCCCATATATGAATAAGTATGTCACCCATTTTGACGTGATGTGAGAGGCTATTCTCTACATTGCAGAAAACTTACCCAATTTTAGTGCTTTGTCCAAGTGAGATGCTATACCCTAATGAGCTTTGGAGGGTAGCCACAATGTTAGCAGAAGTATTGAGGTAACAGGGCCTTACCCTGTTTTTACTCACCACCTCAGTCAGTTATATTGTGGTAAATAGGAAAATAAAATATGTGGGAGGGATTTTGTCAGGCCCCTTAAAGTTGGTTCTCACTTTAGCAGAAAATAAGGGTGTGAAATTCCTCCTTCCTTTGCAGATAAGTTTTATATATTGCTCTTTATTTGCTTAGTATAATGAATGCTTATTATTTTTTTTTACCAATTTTCATAAGAACAGTGGGTCACTTAAGGCATATTAGCCTAACCTGCGATTACACAATTATGCTGACCTGTTTGTGTCCATCCTCATTTGAATGGGGATGAAGTTACACACAAAACATCAAACAACAACTGTAAGCTGTAGGAGTACAATATATTTGCTCAACTGGTGTTTTGTTTAGTTATGCATTGCCCTTCTTTTATTGCATATGTAGAACATATGGAAATTCGATGTACAGTAATTGGCATTATGCATGGAGCGTCGACTGTTTATCAGTACAGTTATTGATAGAAGCATCTCTTTTATTATTTTATTTTTCTGAATAAAGAATTTGCACCACAAGCTATGTATTGTTTGATTTGTTGTTGAAGATAAGCTTTCTTCCCCATCTATCTGTAATTTTGTTTGTTTTAATTCTAAGAAGAAAAATTCTTCGTCATACATTAGGTTTTTTCTTTTTAAGTGCATTAGTAAAATGTCGTAATCGTGTAGCATGTTAGGACCAGTTTTCCTTCGACCCTTGGGTCATAGGTCATGGGAATATCTTTGGGGGTTTGTTTATTCACAATATTTTCTGTTTATGTATATCATTTATCATTTTTTCATGTTTACGTATCTTTTACCATTTATTTTTATACTTTTACGCCGTGAGGTTCCGAAGACTTTGTGCAATGCAATATGCTGTCTGTAGCGATATCATATTACAAAGAGTGAGAGCATTACTTGAAGGTTAGGTTGAGTGACTTAACATCATTAATATTAAATCATTCTCATAACAATAGGAATTTGAAATTTGGCACTTCATTCTCTCATTTATCCATACAATTGTCCCTTATCTTACACTGTTAGTTGGTTACACAACATCTTGTGTAAGTTAAAAATCACCTATTTTCAAAACCCCTTAAGTGAATGTGTTCACTCATTTAATATAATTGATTCTCAACCATATGTATACTTTGAATTTTGCCTGAATTTCTGTATTGTTCTTAAACTTTGCTAAGTACAATGTAGATTCATGTATAAATTGTACTGTAGTTGCTATAATATACTTTTTAGTACAAAAATTATGAGATTTGATTATTTTGCATATTTTGCAACTGTGCGTATTCAAAACTGCACGAGTTAAAACCGTGTAAGATTAGGGACAATGTATTTCATTTCATTGTAGTCCTGTTAGTAAGTTGATAAGAGTGAAAAGATATTTATCTTTTGTGCAATTGGTGATGTCATATTTAAAAACTATGAATGAAGAACAGTTCTAATGTTTGAAAGTTTGTATATTTTGTGTTCTTGGAAAACAGTAAGCAAAAGCGGGAATTGCCGTAAGAGCATTTGCGTCTATTTGAGTTTCTTCCCTGTGAGAATGCCCCGGGAGGTCGTTCTCGTGTGATATTAATTTATGCCAGTTATGGTATAAGTTTTGCATATTAAGACTAATAAGGCACAGTTGAAATTTGTAATTAATAAGTGTAGGATCTCCATTTAAGTATTTTACTGCCTCAGTAAGGACATTACTCTCTGAATCATTTGGTTAATGTCCTGTCTTATTTGGTAATAACTGGTAATAATCTCCCTCTTTGAAGTGGTTGTAAACTATAAGAATTGTTCATGATATCCATATTAATCATAAGTTAAAGATTATAACATTTCAGTCTTAATAAGCGATTATCTTTGTGTTGGTCGTTGGTATATTTATGAATCGGTGAAGTCGTGTAGTGTCCCAATTTGATAACTAAGGTTAGTCTAAATTTGAAAAATTATCATTTTCAAACAACCTGTGGAGCTTGTTACATTCATAACTGTTGTCCTTATTACTTAAATTATCTTTTCAATAATTGTATCTGTTAATGTTCCCTCAGGTTGACAATTGCTTACTGATGCATAATTTGTGATTTACTTGGCCTTATGATGAGATCATTAGATATCGAATTAAAATTTACAACAAGAACTTATAACTACATGTAATGTCAAGGCCTAATGTGTCATCTAAGTTTTCTTTATGTATGTCACTATTAGTCCCCGTTTGGACGTGGACACAGATGGATTGAAGCTCGAGCCTGGGCTCCGTTAGTCTGTCAACTAAGGGTAACACTTGCAGTTTATTTTACTTACTGTTTCAGAAATGGCATTTGTACAGAAATATGAAAATTGGAATGTAGTGTTGTATAGAATAGACTTTTATGCCATATTTATACAAACTAACATGGTACAAAACATTTACCATATTCTTCTAATTAAAAAGTAAGGTGCTGCACCAAATTCTAAATGATGTTTATAAAATTCTTGATTTCTGCTCAATATTTGCGTTAACAAAATGTAATCCTTTATCATGGACCTGACACAAGCCACACCAAATACTGTTATTGAAAATTAAATTTAAAACTTTGTTTAATTTAACTCTACATGCAAACTTGAGAGAAACAGAATATAAGCTATTATTTAACGTAGAAGTGTCCACCCCCAATCAAATTGGGACTTATTGTAACACATTAAACAGAGTTACTTTCACAATATTAATTAGCTGAAACTTCAGTGACTATTTTTGCTGTAAATTTACCTAAATTTGATGATGTTAGTAATGCACTGCATGAAGCGTGGTGCTTTTATACTATGTTCATCTTGTGTGAGTCTGTAGTGATTAATGTTATTCCATAATCTTCAAAACTAAATATTGGAAATAAAGGCTTCCACGAGTAGATATTAACAGTATTCATACCTCCTCCCCAGGTTGTTTGGACGTATATCAGGTCGCCCGAAAAAATACATGTCAAAGACAATTTATATCAGTTGTACTATCATTAATATACTGTCCTTAAGTTTTGTACAGTATGATAGTTCATGTAAACTACCTTTTTTAAATATGGAAAAAATGATAAAAACTGTTACTATTTAATATAACCTTGAAATGAATTTTTGTCCCTCTTCGATGTTATTCAGTAAGGTTGACTTTTGATAATGGAAAAGAAGTCAACGAGCTCATATTTTTATTTATAAGTATGTACATGCGTATAGCATTCATGTATATAGCGATAGAAAGTGAGAAAATGGATAAATATATTACAAAAGGAGGGAGTTTAGTGTCTAGAATTGTTTGTATATTGAAATATACTGTATTGTATTAATGAGAACATGGTCTTAAATATTCACAAGTGTTTTTGTTAGTGGAGAGAATCATGTGCTATTAATGATGAGGAACTAAAACGAAAGTAGAGTTATGTCTGTTATTATACTAAACTAGCAACTTGTGAAATACCATACATATATTTTGGATCGAGTCATTAGTGTACTCTAAACTTTTATTTATTGGACTTGATTAATTGCCTAATTGAGTATTTTACTCTAAATTTTGGCGCTGTGACCTGGCATTTAGTTCCTCACTTCTAATGTTGATTGATATTTCCAAATCGAAAAACACTTTTGATATTTGGGCATAATACTTGTTGTGTGAAATGGTATTTTGATTATTATTATTAGAAAGTATAGACATTTTTTGTTAATTTTTTACTCCTGTAAAGTTGCAGAAATTAATTGCCTGCCCAGTGCCCAGTACTGGCTTGCACGTTCAGAACATCCTACCCATTTGAGGGTGGCCACAAGAGTATGTCTATGGCAGGTATAGATGATTTTGTACTTTTTATTGTCTTGTACCTTATAGATATAAATCAGTACCAGACAAACAGACAGATAATCGAATAATCCCCGGATGGATATATGTTGCCCTTTGTTTATTGTAGATAATAATGTACTTAAAAAAATTGATTAAACAATCACCTTTTTTGTGAATTGTTTTTTTATTGTTGAATCCTTTTAGTGTTGACTCCTTCATAGATCTTTGCCTACTTACCCTGTGGTTAATTTAGGCTGGGTGGTTGGGGGGGGTGAAATTATGGCAACTCTTTATTCCCCATTTGGATTGGGACAGGTTGTGACACTTAAAAAGGTCCTTGCTTACCCTAGTGGGAAAAGGCATTATGTATAGGAAAAAAAGATAATTACATCGATTCTGACTTATCCTGTATGTATGGATAAGTGGGACGTCGTCGTCGTTGCTATTCTCTAAGCTACCTGGCTGAACAGCCCCATGACCTTAGGGAGAACCCTAGCAATCACGTGGCACAAGTACCTGAGCAGGACGTTGTACACATCACTGAAAGTCAGGTGTGTAGGGCAGAGCAAATAATTAGTGGTATATTGTGTAATTTCAACTACTTAATTTTGTCCTGCTTATTATTAGCATACTTAGCAGAGAATATTGTAAGTTTCTGAACTATTTTGAGTTTGTATTTGGAATAGTAGTTCGGAGTTTTTATATTAATAACCATTATACTTTCCAGTAAGGTCAAAAAATTCCAATAGTATTTTTAATTTTAGTTTTATTTACAACCTGAGTAGTTAATGGTCTCATAACTCATGAAATATTTTCTGTATGCTTTAGAAATCTATTCAGAGGAGTTTCAAAAGCCTTCTTGTACAACAGTCAATTGCTCTTCAACTCTGTTATTCCGTATTGTGTTTATCTTTATTTCTTAGTTTGTGTTCTGTATCTCCTTGTTTATATCTTATTCTGTGTTGTTTATCTTTGTTTATTCCTGTGTTCTTTATATCTTTATCTTATTGTGCGTTATTTATTTCTTATGTTGTTCTTTATCTTTGTTTATTTCCTACTGTGCATTTTTTCTTTTTATATCATATTGTGTTCTTTATATCGGTGTATTCATTGTTGTGTGTTCTTTATCTTTGTTCATATCTTATTGTTCGTTTTTTCTTTGTTTCTTATTGTGTGTTCTTTATCTTTCGTGTCCTTTTTGCCATCTCTTGAATAATTATTCACAGTTGTTATTAGATTTCCTTAATTACTTTTGGCAATTATGAGGTTAACCGATAATGCTATTTTTAAAATATAATAACCATTTGCCTGTTAAATTTTGATACAAAGCTAGTGAGACCTAAATAAAATCCAGTAATGAAATTAGTAATTAATTCACTGTTAGATATTGCTGCTTTGAGCAGACTTTTAGTTCTAAAGCTTCTTTTCTTAGAAGGAAGTTTAATTGGCTGAACTCTTTCTTCCCCCTCATGTTTTGTTCAAACGGCTCTCTAGATTGGTTTTCCACTGACAGACCCCCACTGGCTTTCATTTTCCTGCCAATTCTTCTGTTACCGAGTCCAGTACACCTGACTTATACTTCACTCCTTTCTAACCCTATGTCCCTCTCTTATTCTTTACACAAAGTCTGTAAGGCCTTTTGCTATTTGAAGATAAGGCATATGGACCCAATGGTATCCCTGTAACTTAAGGAATTTGCAGATGAACTGACTCCAGTGCTTTGCTGTCTTTTTGCCTCGCAACCAGTAGCTATTCTTCATCTTGGAAGCATACTTCAGTTCAGTCAGTTCCTTTGAAGGGTGACCATTCTACTCCTTCCAACTACATAATAATTGCCTTAACATTTGCTATTGCTGAAGCATTTGGAACTTAGCTTAACCATTATTGACATTACTTTTCCTCATCTCAGTTACTAAAATTCTATAATGGCCTTATTCGCTCCTGCTTAGAATACGGCTCTTACATCTGGGGGTGTTTCTTCTTACATTTATCTCTTGATAGGGTAGATTCTAAGGTCATCCTTAAGACTCGTCAGTAAACCCGCTCATACTTCTCATCTCAATTTTCTTTCTCTTTGCCTGAAAGTGTCATCTCTTTCTTTTTATTGGTACTGTTTCCATTGCTGCTCTGTTGAGTTGGTGGGTTATATCCCTCCCTCACTGGCGAGGCTGCATATTACATGCCAAGCACCATCATCTCACAGTTACTGTGTAGATATTTGTAGCTCACTGATTGGTTGGTGCAGTGACTTCCACTTTCTTTCCACTTCCAGACTATGGAACTCTCTTTCCTGTTTCTGTCTTCACTAGCTCTTATGACCCTCCTTCTTTTCAGAAAGCATAGTTCCATATTTCTAAGTGTTCATTACTTTGACTATTCTTTTTATCCTGTCTATATTGAGTCTATAATTCTCTTATTTCTGCCTTGTCCTGAAGCTACTACTTTTTCTTAATATTTCTTTTGCTGATGAGTTCGATGGGGACAGTTTTCCTTGCCCATACTTCCCGTTTTAGTTTCATCTTTGTGAATGGGAAAGGTTAAAGATGTTTAATGAAAGGCAGAGGCAAGACACAGTGAGAACACAGCCTGAGTATGCATCTACCGTATAGCTTAAGCCTAAGCCCCTCTCCAATCACGTGAACCCAGTGATCTCTGGGCAATGGCTGAATAATCAGGTAGACCTATAGGAAATTGCCAACCCCTCAATTAAACATTACATATTTAAAATTTGGCACAGCCTTTAAAGCATAAACTTTACATTTAAATTTATTTCGTATGAAAAATTGGTTTTGCTTTCCATATTGAATGATTCCTTATAATTATTTTTTTTTTAATGTTTACAGATTGTTTACCGAAGTCAAATGATGAGTGGTTGTCCTTCTGTAAGGATTAGTCAAGTGATAAACTGAAGGCAAGCTAAGACGACCTCGTTGATAATAATCCAGCACTGTAGACATTTGAATTATCGTGGTCTCTGTGGATCAGTGGTAATGCTCATGACTTTGATTCGTCATATTGTATATTCGATGCCCACCACGGTCTGAAGTTAGAAAGGACAATCTACCAAGGTAGCAGTTGCACTTGCTGAAACCAATATCCTTCTCAAGAAGGCACTGTCCTAGTCCTTAATAGAAAATGGAGTTCGTTACGTAAAAGTGATCACTGTAAATATTTGAAATAATAATAAAATTATTATTATTATTATTATTATTATTATTATTATTATTATTATTATTATTATTGTTGTTGTTGTTATTATCATTGTTGTTATTATTATTATTATTATTATTATTATTATTATTATTATTTTTATTATACGCTAAGTAACTATCCCAGCTGGAAAAAGTCAAATACAATAAAGCAGATTACTCCAACAGGGGAAGTAAATTGGTGAGGAAGGGAAAAAGAGAAGATGGAAAAAATGCAGTCCTTGTATAACGTCGTTTCCAAGTTACGTCAGAGGCCAATAGATAACTAATATATTATTAATATATTAATTTTTCGACCTACCTGGCTGGTGTGGTAAATTAAAACTGTGCGTGCTGAACAGTTTGCTGGCACGGTGGACAAATACACAGCTAGCAGCACAGCTGTATTCATACTTATCACGTTAATGGATTTATTTATATATTTGTTTATATACCTGGTTATTTTGAAGGATTATATTGAATTAAAAAAAAAACACATAGCTGTAAATACGATTTTATTCAAAATAGACACGAATACACAGCTAGCAACAGCTATATTTGTAGTTATCAAGTTTTTGGCTTTATTTATTTATTTGTTTATATATTTGGTTATATTGAAGGATTATATTGAATTTAAAAAAATATACCAAACACAGCTGAAAATTGGTTTTTATTTGAAATAGTTAGTTGAGCTCTGTGTAAGAATACGGCGTCATGTAGCATTTGCAGAGGAAGGAGAATCACTGCTCAGTTTATTCTCGCCCACCACATTGTGCCTTGTGTTTTATCTCCTCTCTCGTTGTGTTTGCTCGTTACTGACAATTCTATGCCTCCCAAGCGTGTTAGTGATAGTTTTGATGGCAGTGCTAAGAAAAGAAAAGCCATCACCATGGAAATTTAAATTGAAGTGGTAAATCATGCTGAAAAGGGAGAATCATCTAAGAACATTGGCCTCTATCTCTGATTAGCCCGTAGGACCGTGGCCACGATCATCAAAGACAAAGATTGCATCCGTGACCACGTGAAAGGTTTGATTCCTATACTGTCCACTGTAATAACCAGGCAGCGTACTCACCTTATGATCGAGATGGAGAGATTGCTAGTGACTTGGCTTGAAGACCAAAATCGAGTACGTATCTCAATAATCATTATACTAATACAGGAAAAGGCTAAAATATTGTTCGAAGCCTTTAAAATAGAAAAGGGGGAAAGGAGTGCAAGTGAATAGTTTGTGGCTAGTAGAAGTTAGTTTAATCATGTTAATGCTTGTGCTAATTTGCATAATATAAGATTGCAAGGTGAAGCTGCTAGGGTGATGAGGAAGCATCAGAAATGTTTCCAATTGCTTTGGGTGAGATAGAGATAATAAGGGAGGTGGGGTCACCATGCCAAACAGGTATTTAACGTGGATGAGACTGGCTAATTCTGGAAGTGTATGCCTACTCGTACGTACATCGCCAAGGAGGAGATGACGGCACCAGGCCATAAAGTCAGTAAGAAGAGACTGACTTTGCTTTTGGGGGCTAATGCTGCTGGAGACTGTAAGTTGAAGCCCTTGTTGGTTTATTTGACAGAAAACTGGTCAACTGTTAGTCATCTGGAAGTCAAACAAGAAGGATTGGAAAACCTTTCAAATATTTGATGACTGGCTCAGCAACCACTATGTATCTGAAGCAGAGAGGTACTGTGCTTCCAAGGGTCTGCTCTTTAAGGTGTTGCTAATCATGGATAATGCCCCTGGTCACCCTGCCCATTTAGATGACTTTCATCCTAATGTAAAGGTGGTTTACCTTCCAACTAATACCACTTCCCTGTTACAGCCAATGGACCAGGGGGCCATTGCCCTTTTTAAAGGCTACTACCACCAAAGGACAATTGCTATGGCTCTCAGGGCAGCTGAGAAGAGCAAGAACTCAAGGACTTCTGGAAGTCGTACAATATTCTTCATGTTGTGATGAATATTGCTGATACTTGGGAGGAAGTGCTGCAAACCAACTTGAATGGAGTATGGAAAGAAGCATGCCCCTATTTTGTGAATGATTTCCTAGGTTTTGAGGAGACAGTTGGGACTGTAACCAAGAACGTAGTTGTCATGATTAAGGAGCTCGAGTTGGATGTAGAGGCTGATGATGTAGAAGAGCTTTTCGAATCGCATGGTGAGGAGTTATCTACTGAGGACCTCATTCAACTGGAGGAACAGATTATTGCAGAGGAGGAAGAACTACCAAGTCCAGAGCCCAAGAGATTCACAACCAAGGAATTGGAAGAATCGTTTGCCCTGGCAAAGGAGTTGCTAGCAAAGCTCGAGGCTCAGGACCCCAGCATTGCCAGGTACACTAAGGTCGAGAGAGGGATCAATGATACCTTGCTGTGTTACAAGGAAATATATGAGGAGAAGAGTGCATCCTTCCAGAATAAGCTTGACCACGTCTTCGTGTAGGTAGAGCCTCCACCAACAGATCCTGTACCCTCCACCTCTATAGACTCACCTGCCTCAGTATCTCCATCATCTGCTGTAAGTTTTTTGCTTCTCCAGACTCACCTGCCCCAGTCTCCACAGCACCTGCCTCTCCAGCTTCCACTTCCCAGTAAGCCAGTCTCTCCCTCCCTTGCAATTCTCCATACCAGTGTGCAAGCCGATCACACAAGTAAAGGTATGCAATAATGTACTGTACTGTAGTGTTATTTTACAACTGATATAATTTATGTTACGAGTAAAGGTAAGCAATAATGTACAGTACTGTGGTGTAATTTTACTATTGATATAATTTATGCAACACGACAAAAATTTTCTGTACTGTAGTGTAATTTTACTATTGATATAATTTATGGTACACAAGTAAAGGTAAGTAATACTATTAAGTTTAGTTTTAGTATTTTTTTTTTATCATAGATTAAAAACTTATATTATTTTTCTGTCTTAAATGATTTATTCTTAAAATTGTTTGGGGGACCTAGGTTCGAATTTAGGTCTTTTCCAACTTACGTCGACATCCTACTTAAGTTAGCTGTCAGGAATGGAACCCTGGCGTTAAACGAGGACTCCCTATAAATCAGTTTGAAACTATATAACTCCGTATTGCAATACTAGCATTTTATAGAACTAGAATAAAAATTTTAGAAAAACATTTAAGCTTCCAGACATTACTATGGTTTCAGTAACCTAGTATTATATTTCCAAGAGACATCAGTATATATCAGTAGCTTTATTAGAGAAAATCTATATTTTTGTTGTGTGTCATTTTAAGTTTTACTATTAATCCCCGTTCGAATGGGGGTGGGCACAGACTGCTTGCCCTTGAGGAATTAAGGCTGGATACTTATCTTAACGCCTTGTGGTGGGTTTGAATACTGATTTGTCTCTTCCCAAGTCGAGTGATCTATTATCATCCAATGCCGTAGGAGTTTGTGGAATCTATAGATTTTGAGTAAAATAAAAATATTCGTTTGATACTGGTATCTATAACCCAGCAGCTGCCTTGGGATTCAGTCTCGTCTATTGTTTTACTGTATTTTTATTTTGGATAAATTTAAATTAACCCAAGTCAAACCTTTCTCTGTCCACCCCCATTAAAGTGGGGATTATTAGTGACACAAAGTGGAAATAACAAGAAATATTAATAGTTAATGGGTTAATTATTGTCATGTCATACTGAAGGATTAAAATTTAGGCTGACACTGGCATTGCACTGCTGTAATATCCATTATGAAAAATATAATATAAAATCACGAAACTCAAATTAAAAGCAATGAAAAGTAATTAGTCTAATATTAGACGATTCTTACAAAATGACATATGTACAATCCCAGCATCCTGGAAGGTATGTTCGGTGAACGGAAAAAGTCATAGGAAATGAAAGTTTAATAAAATAATATGCAATGACACAGTCATTAATATATATATATATATATATATATATATATATATATATATATATATATATATATATATATATATATATATATATATATATATATATATATATATATATATATATTTATATTGAAAGAGTAGCGTACAATATATGACTTTTATACACTATCAACAGCAGCGTATATATATATATATATTATATATATATATATATATATATATATATATATATATATATATATATATATATATATATATATATATATATTGAAAGATGTAGCGTACAATATATGACTTTTATACTATCAACAGCAGTATGTATATATATATATATATATATATATATATATATAATATATATTATATATATATATATATATATATATATATATATATAATATATATATATATATAGATAGTAGTAGATAGTAGATAGATAGATAGATAGATAGATAGATATATAGATATAGATATAAAGATAGACAGATATAGATATGATAGACAGATGAGAGGAGAGAGAGAGAGAGAGAGAGAGTGAGAAATATTTATATATTTATTTAATCAAATACTTACTTGCTTAGTAAATATAGTGACTCATGTATGCCGAAATGATAGAGATGTGTATTGAGAGAGAGAGAGAGAGAGAGATTGATTAATTGCTAATGCTGTATTTAAAAGGAAGGATGTGCACAAGTATACGTGGGTCAGAGTTGATAATGGAAGAATACTTGACAGAGCATTAATGGATATTGTTGTGGTGGACAGGGAGGGTGATTGGAAGAGTATTGGATGTGAATGTACTGAGAGGAGCTAGTGGTGGAATATCTGATCATTATTTAGTGGAAAATAGAGTGAGTGTGGGAGAAAAGTGGAGAGAGAGGAGAAGCGAGAGAGGAAGAGAGGTGTTAAAAGTGAATGAATTGCATAAAAAGAGAGGACTGTGAGTATAAGGCTAGTGTGAGAAATGTGTGGAATGTAGTGAAAGAGAAAGTGGAGGAGGGAGTGGAAGAAGAATAGGACTGTTTTAAGGAAGAAGTTATGAAGAGTGCCAAGGCAGTGTGCGAAAAGAGCCTAACTCGTGGAAATAAAATGAAAGGTAGTGAATGGTTGAATGAGCAGGTGAGTGTAGTAGTGGCTGAAAAGAAGCTGGTATTTGAGGTATGGTTGTAGATAGGTAATGTAGAGGCGTATGAGAGGTATTGTAGAAAGAGGAGGTTAGCGAAGAGCATGGGGAGGGAGGCAAAAAGAGAATCGGATTTAAGGTGGGGTAGATGCTTGCCTGAGAATTTTGGAAGGAAGTGAAAAGAGTGAGGAAAGGGGAGTCTGATAGGGAGGAGAGTGTGAAAGTTTTAGATCGACAATTGCTAGTAGATGTATTAAAGGTAAGAAAAAGATGGCCTAAATATTTCAAGGAACTTTTAAGTGAGGAAGATGAAGAGAGACAGAGATTGTGGCTGTGGGAAACGAATGGAGAATGGTACTGTTAGGTAATGAGAATGCTAGAGAAATAACAAAAGAGGAGGTACATCTGGAATTGAGAGCAATGAAAGCAGGTAAAGAACCAGGGATAGATTTGTGTCATGTTGAATGCTTGTCAAAAGGTGGGGAGGCATTAGTTGAATGGATGGTTAGGCTGTTGAATGTATGTTTCTGGAGAGGGAGTGTCCCAGTTGATTGGAGGAGTGCATATGTAGTTCCACTTCACAAAGGGAAAGGAGATAAGTATGAGTGTTGTAGTTTTAGAGGAATTAGTTTGTTGAGTGTAGTTGATAAGGTATATGGAAGAGTGTTAATCAAGAGAATTAGAAAAGGCACAGAGAGATGGATTGGGTAAGAACAGTGTGAGTTCAGGAGAGGAAGAGGATGTGTGGATCAGGTGTTTGTGGTACGACAGATGTGTGAGTAGTTCTTGGAGAAAGGTAGGGACACTTTTTGGGCTTTTATGAACTGTGGGAAAGTGTATGACAGGGTAGATAGAGAAGGGTTGTGGATTGTGTTGTAACTGTATGGAATAAGTGAAAATTTTTTGAATGCAGTGAAGATGTTTTTTCTACATGAATAGTAGAACATATGAAAGAGTTGGGAATGGCATGAGTGATTGGTTTGAGGTGAATGTAGGATTACGTCAAGGTTGTGTAATGTTGCCTTAGTTGTTTAATGTGTATATGGATGGAGTGGTAAGTGAAGTAAATGAAAGAATATTAGACAGAGGCTTGGAACTAGTGGGTGAGGATGGAAGGTTGTGAAAATTGAATAATTTGAAATTTGCAGATGACACTGTACTGGTAGCTAATACTGAGAATGAAATGAATCATTTCATGACTTAGCTTGTTAGGGAGTGTGAAAGAAGGAAGTTGCTGTTGGGTCTTATAGTAAACTATATTCTTCCTCCTACCTTATGGTTGACCCAAGCAGAGTAGAAGGCGGGAAAACATGGCACCCTTTTATCCCAAGGAGTTAAGAGAACTGGTTGAGGAATGTGTGGATCGTGGTGACTCCGTGTTTCTTGACTCGGTCCCTCTTACAAGGGTGAATAAGGCCATGTTTTGATGTACTGAATATATATGTATGTTTAATATATATTTACACACACACACACACATAACAAACATTGAGATGATAAATAAATATAATGACAACAGTATACGTAGATAGATAGATAGATAGATGGAAAGATGATTAGATAATATATACAAAACCATTAAAAAAAGTTTCGTTTGGTTTCGGTTTTGCGTCACGAACTCCCTTTTCAACTAAGGGCTAGGACGGTTGCCTTCTTGCGAAGGACTTGTTTTGACAAATATAATCGTTACCTTGAGTGTATGCCCTTAAAAGTTTTTTGTTTTGTTTTTGTTATACAATAATTATAAAGAAACTATAGAAAACGGAATTTCACTGACTAAAGAAAACGTAAATATTTACATGGAGGCCTAAACTAGAATTGATCCAGTATCACTTGTTTTCATGGCTTTGCTCAATTGTGAATTGAAAATCATTGTTATATAAGGTACTGCTATATTTTTGCATAAGTAAAGCAAGCATGCTTATTATTATTCGACGTAGGTATGACAATAATAATAATAATGATAATAATAATAATAATAATAATAATAATAATAATAATAATAATAATAATAATAGTAATATTAATATCAACAACAACAACAACAACAACAACAACAGCAACAGCAACAGCAACAGCAACAGCAACAGCAACAGCAACAACAACAACAACAACAACAACAACAACAACAACAACAACAACAACAACAACAACAGCAGCAGCAGCAGCAGCAGCAGCAGCAGCAGCAGCAGCAGCAGCAGCGGCGGCGGCGGCGGCGGCGGCGGCGGCGGCGGCGGCAGCAGCGGCAGCAGCAGCAGCAGCAGCGGCAGCGGCAGCGGCAGCGGCAGCGGCAGCGGCAGCGGCGGCGGCAGCGGCGGCGGCGGCGGCGGCGGCGGCGGCGGCGGCGGCGGCGGCGGCGGCGGCGGCGGCGGCGGCGGCGGCGGCGGCGGCGGCGGCGGCGGCGGCGGCAATAATAATAATAATAATAATACCTGTAGTCCCCTTGTGATATTCATCTGACTCTTTATTGGCTAGGGTAATGTTTTTTTGCCAGAGGTCTATCAGCTCACCATGCACACTTCATGCTAAGTAGACTTACGAGCTATCTAAAGCCACTCCAGAGATCTATCACCAATACACATTCACACAAAGAAGCCTGGAGGATATTGAAGCTGCCTTTCAGTATTGGAAAATTCTATGAACATGGCTGTATAGATTTTTATTTATTCCTTACAGGGGAGCCCGAGGACAAAAAGCCTTGAATGCTCTGAACAGGGTTGTAGTACTTTTCTTCATTTGATCCTGTCAGATAAACCCTAGAGCAAAAAATCCTTGAATTCTATGAACAGGGCTATAGTTTTTTTTTTTTTTTAATCCTGACAGGAAAGTCCTAGGTCAAAAAGATTTGAATGCTCTGAATAGGGCTGTGGTGTATTTCTTTGATCCTTGCAGGAACGCCATTACTTGCAGCCTCTTAATAAATCTCCTTTTTGGAACTGCATCAAATGCCCTCTGAAAATCTAGGAATATGCAATCTACCCAGCCCTCACTTTCCTGTAAGATCCGTCTTACCTCACCACAAAATTCTAATAAATGTGTTGATTTGCTTTCTCTGAAGCCATGTTGTATCACTGACAAAACGTGAAAGGATTCCAAGTGAAGAGAGATGTGCTTTCTTAGTAATTTCTCCATAATTTTGCAGACTATGTTGGTCAAGGAAACAGGCCTATAGTTTAGAGCTGTATCTCTCTCTTCCTTTTTAAAGATAGGTAACACGTTTGCATGTTTCCAGCCTCTTGGAATTCCCCCAGACTCTATCGACTTTTCAGATGTGATGCATAGTGCCACCAATATCGGTTTAGTGCATATCTTAGTACATAAGGGGATATATCATCAGGACCTGCAGCTGTATGGTCATCTAACTCCATTAACACTTTGCATTCCTCTGTGGCTGAAAAGATGAAGTTCTCTAGTACCAGCCCATGAACTCCTATCTCTGCAATCTTAGGGGGTGGGGTATATTCTGCTGTAAATTCTGACTGAAACTTCTTGATCATTTCTTCACGGATATCTTCATCCATCTCAGCAATCATTCCATTTGCTCTCTTTAACATTAAAGCCTGTTCATTAACTTTCAGTTTTCCTCTGATAAAGCTGTGGAAAAGTTTGGGATTTATTTTAGCTTTCCTGGTGATATTCCTATCATAATCTTTCTTTGACTTTCTGTTTTTACTTCGGTAATCATTTCTTGCTCTTTTATAAGTCTGCCAGACATTTATATTTTTTCTTCAGGTATACCTTTTCCAGCATTTTGCTCTCCACTCCATAGCGCTCTTACACTCATTACTGAACCATTTCTCTCTGGCGTGAATAACTCCTATTTTGGTGGGAGGTATGCAACAATTTACTTTGTTCCCTTTGTTCCGGTTTTACGTCACGGACTCCCTTATCAACCAAGGGCTAGGACGGTTGCCTTCTTGCGAAGGACTTGTTTGGCAGATGTAATCCTTACGCTGAGTGCATGCCTTTGCTAACCTCAGACCGTGACGGGGCGCGACCTCGACCTGACGCCTCAGAGTCGGAGACGCTACCGACTGAGCCACGGCGACTACTATGCAACAATTTACTAGCTTCCCATATCCTCGCAAAATATTCGTATATTTCTTGTACAGATATGTTGTTAAATAATGTCTTCCAGGCAATAACTGCAAAAAGCTCATTAATATTGATGCAAGCTCCTTTCATATAGTTCCTCCTCATGTCCTTCTCATTGCCTCTACTTTCAGCAGAATTTCTTCGATGATATACTCCATCAACAACACACAGTGGCCACTCTTCCCAGTTGGTGGTTCATACTCAATTTTTTTCAATATCCAACACATTATCTCTGAATACTAGATCAAGCAGTTGTGGCTCATCCCCACCCTTTTCCCTCGTTGGTTTCAGTACATGTTGGTGTAGGAAATTCCCTTGTACGCAATCTTGGAATCTTGTCCCGAATGAGTCCTCGCCACTGTGTGGGTCAAGAGTTATCCAATCTATCTCTCTATGATTAAAATCTCATATGATAAAAATCTACACTTTCTCCCCGTGTAATGTATACTGAGTGTGATGTATGTATGTATGTATGTATGTATGTGATTACCTAATTGTGATTACCTAATTGTGTTTACGGGAAAGAGCCCAAAGCTCGTATCTTCCCGTCTCCTCATCGGTTCCATTTTAGACTTAGTGATACTTATCGTACCTGTCCTTAAAACTATGGATTGAGATAGCATTAACTACCTCCTCGCTTAGCGAATTCCAATTATCAACTACTCTTACACTGAAAAAGTATTTCCTTACATCCTGCAAAGAAGTTTTCTTACGAAGCTTCAAACTATGACCTCTAGTTCTAGAGCCAGCCATATCGAAATATCGATCCCTATCCACTCTATCATAACCATGAAGGAATTTAAAGACTGTCACCATATCCCCCCTTACTCTTCTAGCTTCGAGTGATGGCAAGTCTAATTCCCTCAGCCTCTCATCATAACCGAGATTGCGTATTTCTGGCACCAGTTTCGTGGCATGTCTTTGAACTTTTTCAAGCTTAGCTATGTGCTTTTTCAAGTGCGGATTCCAAAAGGGGGCTGCATATTCGAGTTTTGGCCTCACATAGGTTACATAAATATTTATCAACATTTCCTTGTCCATGTGCCTGAAGGCTACCCTTACATTTGATAAGAATGCATATGCTGCCCTTACTACGCCATTTATATGTATTTCTGGAGACAAATCTGCCAGTATGTTTACTCCTAGATCTCTCTCATTTTCTGTCTCTTGAAGTTGTACTCCAGCCACCAAGTAGTCAAGCTTGGGCCTTCTTGCACTTGTACCCATTCTCATTACCTTACATTTTGAGGCATTGAATTTCATTAGCCACTTTTCTGACCACTCATGCAGATTATTTAGATCCTCCTGAAGTTCTCTACCATTGTTCTCGTTTTTTTACTTTCTTCACAATCTTTGCATCATCTGCAAACATATTCATGAATGAATTTACACTCTGGTAGGTCATTTACATATACAAGGAACAAAAGTGGCCCTAAAACTGAACCCTGTGGAACTCCACTACTAACTCTTCTCCATTCAGACACTGAGTGTCTTACTCTAACCCTCTGTTCCCTTCCTTCTAAGTAAGTTTTTATCCATTCCAAAACATTTCCACCTATTCTAGCCATTGAGTGCAGCTTCCTAATAAGTCTCCCATGTGGAACAGTGTCAAACGCTTTCTGGAAGTCTAGGAATATGCAATCTGCCCAGCCCTCTCTTTCCTGTAAGATTTGGCTTACCTCATCATAAAATTCTAATAAGTTTGTTACTGTTGATCTACCTTCTCTGAAGCCATGTTGCCTCACTGACAAAAAGTTGAAGGATTCCAAGTGCAGAGAGATATGTTTCCTTAGTAGTTTCTCCATAACTTTGCAAACTATGCTGGTCAAGGAAACTGGTCTATAGTTCAGAGCCGTATCCCTCCTTCCCTTTTTGAAGATAGGTATCACATTTGCTTGTTTCCAGCATCTTGGAATCTCCCCCGACTCCAGTGACTCCTTAAATATGATACTTAGTGCCACTGATATTGTGTTTGCGCATTTTTTAAGCACATGAGGGGATATGTCATCAGGACCTGTAGCTTTATGAACATCTAAATCCATCAGCGCTTTGCATACCTCTGTGGCTGTAAGGTTGATGTTCTCTAATACCGGCCCTTGAGCTTCTATCACTGCAATCTGAGGGGGTGGGGTATTTTCTACTGTAAATACTGACTGAAACTCCTTGTTCAATTCTTTGCAGATCTCTTCGTCCGTCTCAGTGATGCTTCCATCCGCTCTCTTTAGCCTTAAAACCTGTTCTTTTACCTTCAGTTTTCCTCTGATAAAGCTGTGGAAAAGCTTGGGATTTTCTTTAGCCTTCCTGGTGATGTCCCTCTCATAATCTCTCTCTGCCTCTCTCCTTTTACTTAGGTAGTCATTTCTTGCTCTTTTGTAGGTTTGCCAGGCATTTATGTTTTTTCTCCTCCTATACCTTTTCCAGCATTTGTCTCTCCACTCCTTAGCTCTTTTACACCCATTATCGAACCATTTCTCTCTGGCATGAATTACACCTACTTTGGTGACAGGTATGCAGCAATCTACTATCTTCCCATATTTCTCACAAAAGATGTAATACATTTCTTGTACAGATTTGTTGTAAAATAAGGTTCTCCAGTCAATAACTGCAAAAAGCTCATTCATTTTGATGTAATCTCCTTTCGGATAGTTCCTCCTCATGTCCTCAGTGCCTCTACTCTCAGGAAGAATATCTTCAATGATATACTCCATCAACAACACACAGTGGTCACTCTTTCCAATTGGTGGTTCATACTCAATATTTTCAATATCCAACACATTATCTGTGAACACTAGATCAAGTAGTGATGGCTCATCCCCACCCCTGGCTCTTGTTGGTTCCATTACATGTTGGTGTAGGAAATTCCCTTGTACGCAATCTAGGAATCTTGCCCCGAATGAGTCCTCACCACTGTGTGGGTCAAGATTTATCCAATCTATCTCTTTATGATTAAAGTCTCCCATAATCAAAATCCTACATTTTTTCTCCCATGCCATGTTAACAACTGAGTTTATGACTTCAATAGTACCTATATGACTTTCCTCATAAATTTTAAGCCTATTTTGGTTCCTTGGTGGGTTGTATACAACAGTTATTATAATGCTCTCTGACCCAGTATTTATGCGAGCAACAAGAAATTCCCTGAACTCACTTTCTATAGCCAAGTTTATTTCTTCAACTTGAATCCTCTCACTTATGAGCAGTGCTATCCCTCCACCAGTCCTCTCAGATCTTTCAACCCTTAGTATTCTGAAGCCCTTAGGAAAAACTGTGACACTGTTTATGTCCTCACTCAACTTAGTCTCTGTAATTGCTACTATATCTGCCTTACTGTTGTGAATCCTATCTTTTAATTCTACTGCCTTACCAGCTAATCCATCAGCATTTGTGTATAACAATCTTAATGAGGCCCCATCCCCTGATCTTCTGTCATTATCTTCTTTATCTCCCCTTTGTCTGGAAGTATTCTGTAACGAAAATTTTTCTTCTCTTCTTCATTTCTCTCATCATTTAACCTTCTTGCCTCTTGCAACAAGTTTTTGATCTTTCCCATCTCTTCCTGTGTTCTGTATCGTCTAATGAACACTTCTTTGCATTCTTGAAGGTCTTTTAGACTTTTTTTTCTCAACAATATTTCCCTACATGTTTCCCCTCTCTCAAAGGTTACTTTTGTTGGTCTCGGCTTTCCTTCCCTCGAATATTTACCTAGTTGGTGTATGTTTACAATATCCTCAGGACCACATACTACTCCAAGCTTTCTTATCAGGTCTACAACCTTAGCTTTATTTTCTTCAAGTCTCCCCTGCCATGTTGGCTCCTGGGATTCACTTATGCCTGAGATTACCACTGTCTTCTCCTTATCAAGTGCCTGTCTGATGAGTGGGTTTGCCCTTTCCATCACAACGTCTTTCATTTTTTCGATTACTGTCTCTTTATAGTCAACTGTTTGTATGTTTTCCAGTGCCACCACCTTTACAGCCTCTTTTACTGCCACATTCCCCTTTAGTGCATCAGCAAAGGACGTTTTCATGGCATCATTTTCCATATTCAGCTCCTGGAACTCTTTTCTGAACTGTTCAATGTTTTCCTTAATCTGAACATTCCAAGCAGCAATCTCGTCTCTCTCAGAAGAGAGCAGTGAACTAACATCTAATTCCTTTAGGTTGTCATTCAGCTGTTTGTTTTTATCTTCTTGTTTAGAAATTCTAGATTCTAGTTGACTCTTTTCCCCTTCCAGCTTCTTTATTCTTTTTTCTAGTTCCTTTCTCTCCTGCCCTTGTGCTTTATTTGCTTCCTCCAAAGATCTTATTTGTTCTCTGAGTGTTTCATTCTCTTTCATTTCTCCATCCATATTCCGAATTTTATCATCAAGGCTTACAACCATTTCCTCTAACTTCTTGATTCTCTGTTTAAGTCCCCTGATGACTACCCCCTCTCCCGACCCATGGGTGGGAGAGGTTTGGGACAGAGATGGCCTCATTTTTATGTTCTCCCTCTCACAGAATATAGAAAGAAGACGAGAAAGAGGAAAAAAAAAGAAAAGAGAAAAACTTTTAATTGAGCTTCACACAGAATTTTTATATCTCCATATAAGTGCTATTTAGTGACTCAGTTTGTCTCTTTTCTGGTAACACACATCTTAACTTGAAAACTTGCATGTATGTATGTATGTATGTAATTACCTAATTGTGATTACGAGAAAGAGCCCCAAGCTCGTAACTTCTTGTTCTCATTGTCGGTTCCATTTTGTACATAGTGATATTTATCATACTTGTCCTTAAAGCTATGGATAGAGTTATCATTACCTACCTCCTCGTTTAGCGAATTCCAATTATCAACTACCCTTACACTAAAAAAGTACTTCCTAACATCCTTCAAAAAAGTTTTCTTACAAAGCTTCAAACTATGACCTCTAGTTTTAGAGCCAGCCATATTCAATATATCTATCCTTATCCACTCTGTCAAAACCATGAAGGAAATTAAAAACTGCCTCCATATCCCCTCCTCAATCTTCTAGCTTCGAGAGATGGTAAATCTAATCCCTCAGCTTCTTCTCATAAGTGAGACTGCGTTTTTCTGGCAGTAGTGTCGTGGCATGTCTCTGAACTTTTTCCAGCTAAACTACGTGCTTTTTCAAGTGTGAATTCTAAAAGGGGACTGCATATTCAAGCTTTGGCCTCACATAGGTTACATAAATATTTTTGAACATTTCCTTGTACATGTGCCTGAAAGCTTCCCTTACATTTGATAAAAAAAAAAAAAAATGTATATGCTACCCTTACTATGCCATTTATATGCATTTCTGGAGACAAATCGACCAGTATGTTTATGTCTAGATCTCTCTCCTTTTCTCTATATTTTTAAGTTCTGCACCTGCCACTGAGTAATCAAGTTTGGGCCTTCTTGCGCTTGTACCCATTATTATTACCTTACATTTAGAAGTATTCAATTTCATTAGCTACTTTTCTGACCACTCATGCAGACTATTTAGGCCTTCCTGAAGTTCTCTACCATTGTTCTCGTCTCTTACTTTCTTCACAATCTTTGCATCATCTGCAAACATATTCATGAATGAATTTGCAGACTTTGGTAGATCATTTACATATACAAGGAATAAAAGTGGCCCTCAAACTTAACCCTGTGGAATTCCACACATTCAGACAATGTGTGTCTTACTCTAACCCTCTGTTCGCTTCCTTCTAAGTAACTTCTTATCCATTCCAAGACATTTCCACATATTATCGCCATTACTTGCAGCTTCTTGACAAGTCCTCCGTGTGGGACCGTGTCAAATGCTCTCTGAAAGTCTAGGAATATGCAATCTGCCCATCACTCTTTTCTCTAAGATTCGAGTTACCTCACCATAAAATTCTAACAAGTTTGTTACTGTTGATCTACATTCTCTGAAGCCATGTTGTCTCACTGACAAAATGTTGAATGATTCCAAGTGAAGACAGATGTGTTTTCTTAGTAGTTTCTGCATAACTTTGCAAACTATGCTGGTCAAGGACACAGGTCTATAGATTAGAGCTGTATCCCTTCTTCCTTTTTTGAAGATAGGTACCACGTTCGCTTGTTTCCAGCATCTTGGAATCTGCCCTGACTCTAGTTGCTTTGCAAATATGATTCTTATTGCTGCTTATATTGAATTAGTGCATTTCTTAAGTACATAAAGGGATATATTACAATTAGAAACAAAAGGAATGAAGAACTGCAAGATGAGCCACTTTTTCCAGCCGTAAATATATTATCCTGGTCAAAGTTAGAGAGCTGCCCAGGTATAAGACCGAGATTAATTATTTTTAGTTTCTCTAAGTAGCTATATAAATAAACAGTGCCGATGTACGAAATTAATAAGAGACGTAAATATTTGACATTTATTATCATCATAAGAAATAAAAATGAAATATTACCTGAAAATCCGGACATGTAAGCAATTACAATGCCAGATCTTGAGAGTCTGAGGTGCTAATATCGCATTGCAAGCATTTAAGTTACTACTGGTATCGAGGCACTCTAAAACATGGTGCCAGTAGCATTTGCTACATTTGCTACAAAGTTAATGTGGCACTAGTGTAAATGGCTTCAGTGTCATGTAAGGGCCAGTGTGATTTTTATCTATTTATGCACCTGACTTACACTAGGGCGCAGTAAATCAGACAAAATATTTATATAGTAAAGTTTTAAGTTTTATTCTAGGTTAACTGTATATTGTAAGATAAGATATATTTACTTAGCTGATATACTCTTAGTATGATATATGTAATGCGATCAGCATCATGTACGTGCCTTGGTCGTATGATTTGCAGATTATTCCTTTATTTAAATTTTTTTTTTTAACTGCTTCTTGATTTTTACACTTGACTAGCGCTAGCAATAGAATAATCAAACAACATGGTAGAAAGGACAGTCATGATGTTTTATATTTAAGAATTATTTTATTGAAACTAAGCATCTACGAGTTTACCTAGAAGAATCTAGTATTCTAGATATTTTAGCAGTGGGGAATAATAGTATTGGTAGGCTATTCGATGAGTGATTTAGTTTAAAACTTTTACGTTAAACTGTGCTAACCGGTACAACGTCTCTTGGCATGCTGGTCAAGTACGTTTTTTTTTTTTTTTTTTTTAAGTTGTAGATATGGAAGAGGACCTTTATATACCTAATATACTTTGATATGCATTATACATCTCTATATTATCCCTTCACATCTGACAAGTCACAATCCTCGCCATCTGTTTTTCTTTGTTATTTTCTTGCCCAGGCCCGACGAAGGAAATTTTTTTTTTTTGGGGGGGGAGTGCTTGCTTGCGTCACAACCATAAATAAAAATATCGTCCTTTTTCAGTCTTATTCTATACCACTGCATTTTACCGTTTCTTTTTCGTATATAGTTGGATTCTGTCCATGTGAGGAACAAGAACAAGAATACAACTTCGTGGTCCCATGCATGTCGTAAAAGTCAAGGAAATGGAGCGGAAAGAGGTAACTCAAAACCTTCCCCGAGTCAAAGATTTGCTCTGGCTGCAAATTTCCTTATTAGGAGGTTACAGCCCGTGAAAATGCTTGAATATAGATGCTCTCTCTCTCTCTCTCTCTCTCTCTCTCTCTCTCTCTCTCTCTCTCTCTCTCTTATTCACTCGGTTGCTAGGGTGATAGAACTGGCCAACGTCCAGTTTCATAAATGCAAGATTATAATGAGTCTAATACCCCCCCCCCCTCTCTCTCTCTCTCTCTCTCTCTCGCTCGCTGTGTAGATGGTGAACCTCAGTGCATTGTGTCCTGAAGTCCTTCTGAAATAGTCCTATAGGTGTATGAAAGTGAACTTCTAGTTCTGTCTCCCCCCACCCCACATCAAGCTAACTACCGTGTTTTGCCGGTTTCAGCGGTAGGCATTGCTTGATGACGTCACTTGAGGCATATGTGGCTGGCATGTTTGGTTCTGGGGCATTTTTGATTTGTATATATGCTTCTAGAGTGTGTTTGTTTTAGGGAAAAATATTTGTGTATCATGATTTGCGTATGTGTATTTACTGACGTTTATTAGTTCGTTCATGCTTTTCTATCTCGTCTGTGGTTGGTTTAGATATAAACATATTTTACTGTTTGCCTACCATTGTTGGAAGGACATTGCAAGGGTGAAGACTCTCTCTCTCTCTCTCTCTCTCTCTCTCTCTCTCTCTCTCTCTCTCTCTCTCTCTCTCTCTCTCTCTCCCCTCCCATCCCTCTTACTCCACTCCTCTGGACTCGAATCGCCAAATTTGAATAAAAATGAATAAATATTTTAATTATTATTTTAACGTATGATTGAGTACCTTGAAACAATTACATTAATATTACGAATAAATTTCCGTAGTTTTTCGTACAAAAACAACGTTAGTGGAAACCGTTTAAATGCAAAAAGAAATCATCTGCTTTTAACGTATTTTACTAGATAAATGGAGGCGGAGACCCAGTGGGATCGTTCAACCGTTCAACGGTTATATTTTTGAACTTTCAAAAAACTTGAAAATTTGAAAATGTGAAAATTGGCGCCAAATATAATGACGATTTAGAAGAGGTTTATTTCATGAGGAGTGCCTGTGGAGTTTTCATAGCTGAGAAAAAATATCAAAGAATAACGCAAAGGGTAGGGGAAATTATGTGCCTGAGGACGAACGTTTCTGGAATATTTTAATTCGAAGGGAAACAATTTGATCAGTCGGGTCACGACTGTGTAGTACGACGACTGAGGGAAATGATGTTTTCAGATATAGCCATTTTGAGAATTAAATTCTGATTGTTTCTATTTCAAAGGCTGTTTATATTAACTACTTACTTGTATCATGAACTTCATTCAATAGTATTGAATTATTTAATATTAAGTTTAAGTTATTAATACGAGTGTTTTTGGTAATTTAAATGAATTTTAAAATAATAACTGGCACCTTAAGGAAAGGGGGATATAAAGGCTGGATTGTATCGACTCATTCACTCGCCGCGAGAGAGCCGAGGGGTGAGGAAGTGAAGGTTGGACCTCCATATTTGTGTGTGTTTAGGATGTTTATATTGAAAATTAATATTAAATGATTATTTTATGTAGTAATAAAGGTTGCTTATATGCTGATATATATGAATGAAAAGATTTAATAATATTAAATAATCTGAAAATGAAAAACTAGAAGAGGAATAGTGTAAAGTAGTCCTATGTATATTTAAAGGATTTTATAAATTAAAAAGTTGAAAAAGCGAAAGAGAGACTAAGTGTAAATTTCGTATAGAAATGAAGTTTTGTTCTGAGGTATTTATGTACGTTCAATATATTAGGATT